>JABCPV010000280.1:0-50907 GCA_016584345.1 Suillus ampliporus
TCCCAGTCTTTCAAACAAAAACACTCACATTCGCCCAAACATCATCGAGGGCAGGTACAACAGCGGCGGACGTCACGGCCTCTTCCACTCCTCGCGCCAAACACCCAACTTTTTCATATAAAGCTCGAGTTGCAACTCGTCGCCCTCGCATATCACAAGCTTTCGTCATTCCTCATCCGACCACTCATCAAAACGACAAATACACAGCCCAAAATCGATGAGGACCAAGCGTCTTGGAAGGCTGTCAGAAACGAGGATATTGTCAGGACGCATGTCGTCATGGATGACGCTATAAGACGCAAGAGATCTTACGGCCATTACGAGGTCATGGTAGGCTGAATTGGGGATTGATTGAGGGTCTGGGAAGGTGGAGAGAGTTTCGCTTGGGATGTGCTCCATGAGGATGACGCAGGGGGATATGGAGCGGTTTTTGCCATGGCCAGAAAGAACGCGGCCGGAAGCATAGATGCGGGGGATGATAGACCCCTGAAGATGGGCGAGGCGTTTGTATCCGTCGAGTTCTTTTCCAAACGAAGCCTCGTACTCGCGATAGTAGTTTTCTTCCCATAATGAGCCGTCGAAGAAATCTTTCTCCCATGCAGTGAAATGGTAGTCATCGCGGGGTAGGTTTGCACGGCGGTCGGCTGCGGCTTTTTCGTTGGGAGCGGACCAGGGGATGGGGCTGAGTCTTGGGAATGGGTCTGAGCGGTAGTAGTTGAAGCGAGGGTCGTATATTTTGGCTATTAGGGAAGGGGGAATGCTTTGCGGGGCGTCTTCGATGTCGACAAGGAAGACCTGGCATTTTGTGAAAGGGGCGAATGGCTTGCGGATGAGAACGCTGCATGCATGTGAACGAGGGGTTGTCGTTGTTGGTAAGAGATATCTGTAGTGAGATGCGACTTCCTTGTTCGTATGCCTCTTGTGTCGTCGCGATCTTTGGAAGGTTTATTCTAAACATTGAGTATTGAAGGCTATGTAAACCTTTAAGCTTCAAGCTCGTTAATGTTCCTGGGTTTGACGTTAGGAGGTTTCTTCTTTCTCACGCCACCCTAGCCGGACATCAATGCATCATACTATTGGTTACCACTTGCTCGTGCACACCACATTTCGTGCAGTCACATAAATGTCACGGAAAGTCACGGTGTAGTCACACTGGCTGATTTCGCAGTGCGTGCCATCCATACGGCGAGTAGATGCGTCTGAGTTGAAACTCCGCTGCGGCAGCGAACGGCAGGTGACAATGGAAGTGACAAAAGCCTTTGTCACAACCAAACATTTATCTCTCTTGTTTCTTGTCCAAATGCATCCGTTTAAGCTTGTAAGACGTTCTTGTGTATTATTATTTCAAATAGATGTAGTAGTTTTGAAAATTTGTAGCATGAAATGTGTGGTTTTGGGAGGATGCACGAAATGTGGTGTGCACGAGCAAGTGGTAACCAATAGTATCCTTGTCGTGACTCGTCCTTTTTGCCTTTGCTCATCTCGTTCATCACCCCGGTTGTTTCCGACGTCCTGTCAGAGTCTTGTGAGCACTGAGGCCTGAGGGACGAACTACATGGCTTATACTTGTACTTTTGTGCTTCGGCAAGCGTTCGTATTCTATATAAGGGAATATTTGTTCCATCCTGCTGGCATCTTCTGTCCATTTCTGTGTCATCGATGCGAGTTGTACTGGAGCACTTACACGATTTTGTCCTGCGAGACCTGCGAGTGCTCATTTAGTCCTCCACATTCCAAGGCCGAACTCAGTGCTATAGCAGCAGGCTAGCTTTGCGTCTGTCTGTGATACCACAGTCGTCGACCGATCTTCCATGCACGCGACATGCTAATGTGCCGGATTGGAGCGGGTTGGAGTGCCTTAAGCTTGTCCTGTGTCGCGCTCTTTTTCCTTTTCCTGGGCGAGGGACACGGAGAGAGAACGAGTGCGTGCGGGGACGTTTGCCATTGCTGCACTGCTGCAATAATAGACGATGAAGGATGGTGACGAGAACCAGGAAGATATTTCTCTGCGGAAAGGAGAGTTGTGGAAGTGGGAGGGTACATTGCTCTGGGAGCCTTGTTGTTGATACACGCGAGATGAACACCTACAAAGGATCAGATACGTCCTCGCTGAATTTTGGATTCAGTCGCGTTCGTTCTTGTGGCGAGTTCCGTGCGTGCGAGATGTATCTCTACAAAGGGTTACGTTGTGTATAAAGGTATAGTAACGAGCACTTACTGATGCTGCTCTGGCCATGTGCTCGAGCCAACCAGACCTCCAATTATCCTCTCGCATCACAGCTGCCCGAAGGGAAAGGAGGAGGAGCTCGATAAAGGCGTGAAGGAGATGGGGCTGATCTCCTAGTGAAGATGGTAGGAGTCCACGATTGGAGTAGAACGTACTTGCGTGAAGAAGTCATAGCTAGAAGTAGAAGTGAAGGTAAGACGCGGTGCACGTGACCGCGCTATACCGATATGCATGTCACTTTGAGCTACTTGGTTTATTCAGGTGTGTCGTTTACCGTTTCAACCCATGTCCCTGCTGGGTTTCTTGACAGCCCATTCAAGTATTCAACTCTCGATACGAGCTTCTGGTGTTCATTTATCGTTTGCTTCAGATTTGAAGTTGCCAGTGCTTTTTTGCGATCTCTCACAAACGTCTGTTCCCTGGTCTCAGCACTCGGCTAGGTCTGGATGAGCCACCGTGTTCTATCAGTGGATGCGGTTACGTTGTAGGAACGACGCAACGAGGAGTTTGACACGCGAGATTGAGGTGAATCCATGGCCATCGTATGTCTCTGAGAATATTCATCGGATGTTAGCATTCCCGATGACCACATCATGTCGTGCCTGCACTAAGTGGCATCAGTATAGAAACGTTATCGCCCGTTCAGGCTCTTGTTCGCACTAGTCAAGCGCTCAGCGATTATACTCTGAATCCCCTTGACAGTCACCTGTCACTCGACCCTTTGCACGAACGGGAAGGCTCCGAGCTCCAGGATCCGATCATAAGTATCAACGGAGATTCAAAAAATGGCCACAATATACCCATCCTTGTTTACGTTGCTTACGTCCTGCCGAGGCACTGGCATTTCTTTCCATCCCATCTTCGTCTGCAATGATCCATACTGGCTCAGAATTCATATGTTGAGGTCTTGAGGCTATCTGTGAGTATGTTCTGCTGCATACTGGTCAGCGTGCGAGGGGACGCACTTCATAATCATAACATAATGACGTCCCAACAGGCACCATGCAGTTTGTGAAACTCTACCAACCGGCTGGTCTGCCTAGCCCTGCAGGTTATTGAAATGCTCAGGAATGCTGGGAACGTCGCATCCGATAATCAGATAAGCTCGGAGACATATACTAAGGGTCCTCATGCCGTCACATATAACTAGAGAACTTTGACATCTGCATATAGAGGGCATTCTTTCCTTGTTGTCCGACCATGACACCCTTCTCCTCTCGACTACTTGGTGAGTGGAACGTAACCACCATGTTGTGCTCTTCTGTTTATCATCCTTTGGAAAGTCGTGGGGTCAGTATCGCATGCTATTGCTATACTCTGCACCGTCTTCAGGCTTCTCTACAGAGGTTGGACACGACACTTGTGGTGGGAAGATGCATGGGCGGCATTTGCACTGATATCAGATGGTAGAAATTTCCTTGCATGCTGCATTGCTCCGTAAACCAATCACTGAATCCCTCAGTTGTTTGCCTGGTATGGATTTGGACCTACGACTTGATACATTGTGAGTACTTGATTTCGCACCCCAAGATCTACCTCACGTTCATATCAGGGCCTGTCTGGGTCTTCTCAGTGGTTTTCACCTGTGTCGTGTGGTACGCATCGCAGCTCAGTCAGTCAGTTACATTTCTGACTCACTGGCCCAGGGCTGCGCGCATGAGCATCATTTTCTCTATCATCCGAGTCGCCAACTCCTCAGGTTCCAAGACCCACAGACGGATCACCTACCTTATCACAGCATCCTTCGCGTGCATGTGGGCCGCGTTGCTCGCGCAGAAGAGTATCACATGCATCTACAGGTGCCAGACGACGACCCACGCGGTGGCGGTCTCGCAACTGATCAGTCAGTACCTCTTCCTGCTTTGTGCGCTTGCTATGACCCTCAAGTTATGGGCTCCTGCAGCGGACGTCCTCGCGGATATTGCGCTCGTTATTGCGCCGCTCCAGTTCTGGAAAAATACAGGGCTCTCGCGTACAGGAAAAATATTGATCCTTTCCGTATTCGGCGCATCGCTTCTAATCACCGTCATCACCATCCCTCACTCAATAATTTTCTTTCGATCCGCTACACAAACCACGCTCATCTTCGCGCAGGTCAAGGTAAGCACGCTCTATTACTCGTATCCGTCTGCAATATCTGATGGAAATTAGGCCGCTCTCAGTCTTGTCATCTGCAACCTCCTGGTGATCGTCACCCTCGCATATCGCGTGTACTGGAAGGAAACACTCGATCCCGACCAGTCGTTCGCATCTCCCGGAATCTTCTCGAGCGTCATCGTGACACAGTTCCCCGTCAACACGATTTCCGGGGCGTCATGCTCTGTACAAGAGGGGGTCAGTCAAGATACATAACGACGGCGCAGACTGGGCCAGGGATGAAAGGTGCAAGCGTGCTCGGTGCCGAAGATAGCACTAGCATTTGAGGATGGCGGGCAGCGATCGATGCAAGGGAGGTTGCCAAATATGATGGCAGCGCACTTTTGCACTGTACCACTACAGTGATGTTTTATATGTTTTATGGTCTCAAGCTTGTCGGTTTAGATTATCTTTTTCGGTTTCCTTGTTCATTGCGGTCTGGGTTGTCAAGTTGTGGTCGATCGCGCGCTGGCGGATTGCTGTTTTTTTTTTTTGGGTGGAACCGTTTACGTATCGCTGGCATTCACCGAGGGTGGGACTCGAGAAGCATGTTTGGTTTGGTTTGGTTAGTCAGTAGTGCAATTTCAACAACTTCAACTTCTCTCGCGCAAGCCTGGAATCCACATCAAGAAACTGGCGGTGTTTATCAAGGTACTGCAAAGGTAGATTTCCATTTTGCTTTCAACAAAGTGCAAAGGTCAAACACTACATCAAAACGTCAAAACGGACTTATTCTGAACAGATAGTAGGATTCTACGATTAGGGTAGAACGTACGTGAAGAAGCCATAGCTAGAAGTGGAAGTGAAGGCAAGACGCGGTGCACGTGACCGCGCTGTACATGTCACTTTGAGCTATGGTTTATTCAGGTGTGCCGTTTACCGTTTTAACCCATGTCCCTGCTGGGTTGCTTGACAGCCCATTCAACTCTCGAAATGAGCTTCTGGTGTTCATTTCAGATTCGAAGTTGCCAGTGCTTTTTTGCGATCCCCCACAAATTCTCCTTTCAGCACTCGGCTAGGTCTGGATGAGCTACCGCGTTCTATCAGTGGATGCGGTTACGTGATAGGAACGACGCAACGAGGAGTTTGACACGCGAGATCGAGGTGAATCCATGGCCATTGTGTGTCTCTGAGGATATTCATCGGATATTAGCATTCCCGATCGACCACATCATGTCGTGCCTGCATCACTGTAAAAACGTTATCGCCTGTTCAGGCTCTTGTCATCCATCACTCGCTGCCCATCTGCCCACCGCGTTCATATCGTGCTCTAGTTTCATCTCAACCACTTATGCTGTTGTGGCGCTTGCCATGGACAGGACATGATGGGTTCGCGTGCCACAGCGCCAAATGTGGTAATGAGCGCGGAGTGAAATAGTAGTGGTCTTCGATGTGCTTGGCATTTTGTGAAAGGGGCAAGGATCGCACCTTGAGTGGTTTGCACTTGACACGTCTTTTACCAACGAAGAACCTGTCATTAGTATATAATTCACTCTAATGCTTATCCTTACAATCCTAAATGGCACTCCCCCTCGCACTAGCCGCACTCACTCTCATAGCCTATTCCCGAAAATCACCCCCTCACCCCTTTCCCCCAGGTCCAAATCCACTCCCCCTCATAGGCAATCTATTCGATCTCACTCCCATAGAACTCTGGCTCACAGCTTTCAAATGGGCACGCACTTATGGTCCCGTAACCCACATTCGCGTCTTCTCTCAGTCCCTCGTATTCCTCAACACTCCAAAAGCTGTCTTCGACCTCCTTGATAAACGCAGCTCTCTATACAGCGACAAACCCCACCTCGTCATGGCAGGCGAGCTTTGTGGGTGCCAGAACATGGTCGCATTCACTCCGCATGGCGACCGCGCCAGAAGAATGAGGAAGCTCATGCAAAAAGCCTTTGGTCCTGCCGTCATTCCTACCTATCACGCCTTGATGCAGATGGAAACCAGACCTTTTTTATCCAGGCTAGTCAGCAGTCCCCTCCAGTTCCAAGACCACATCAGAAGGTTCGCGTCCCTTCCAATCAATCATCACCGACTCTCATAGAACCAGATACGCAGGCGGACTCACCCTCTCAGTCGTCTACGGCCACCAAGTAAAATCAAACGACGACCCCTTCCTCATCCTCGCTGAAGAATGCGTCGATATCCTCGCAAACCGTATCGCAAGCGGTGGCGGTATATGGCCCGTCGATATCTTCCCCGCTCGTAAGTCCCCTCTTCCTTCCTCTCAAACAATCCTACCCCCCTTCCAGTCAAACACCTCCCCCTCTGGTTCCCCGGCGCATCTTTCAAACGCAACGCCGCAATCTGGAAATCAAAAATGGAAGAATTCGTCGACCGTCCATACGAATTCGTAAAAGCAGAAATCGTGCGCCCCCTCCCTTCCCCCAATTCTCAACTAACCAACAACAGAAAAAAGGAACAGCCCGCCCCTCCTTCGTATCCACCCTTCTCAAATCCCCCTCCCCAGACTCTTCATTCGACAGTACATCCACTTCCGACGCCCAACTCGATCACGACATCCGATGGACAGCCAATTCCATGTATTCCGGTAAGTCCTCCCCTCCCTCCCCCAAACACCCACACTAACCAACCCAAAGCAAGCATCGACACAACCCTAACAACACTCTCCCACTTCATCCTCGCAATGGTCCAACACCCCCATGTCCTCGCGCGCGCACAAGCAGAACTCGATGCCGTACTGGGCGCAGCGAGGAGGCTGCCCACGTTTGAGGATAGGGAGAGGTTGCCGTATTGCGATGCGGTGTTTACGGAGACCCTCAGGTGGGGTGTACCCGTTCCGCTCAGTGAGTTTGGGGTTTTGTGGGTTGAGTCGAGCTGATGCATTTGCACCTCTACCCTCCATCACATCTCCCACCCAGGCCTCCCACACAGACTAACACAAAACGACGTCTACGAAGGAATGCACATCCCAGAAGGAACGCTCGTATTTGGTAATATATGGGCTATTCTTCGTGATCCGGGCCTTTATCATCAGCCGGATGTGTTTGAGCCTGGGCGGTGGTTGGTGCGTCCTGTGAGTGAGGAGGAGGGGGAGAGAGATCCGAGAGCGTTTGTGTTTGGATTTGGGAGGCGGTGAGTTTTTTTGTGTCGTCGTCTTCTCCCCCAACCCCCAACCCCAACCCCAACCCAAATCTCATCCCACCCACAGCCGATGCCCAGGCACCCACCTCGTCGAATCATCAGTATGGCTACTCATGACGAGCATGCTCGCCACGCTCGATATTCGAAAGGCGAGGGATGAGAGTGGGGTGGAGATCGAGCCTGTCGTGAGGTTTGAGAATGCTGTTTTTAGGTGCGTGTTGACGTTTTTGGTTTTGGTTTTGGTTTTTGGTTTTAGGTGGGGTGGGTGATGGGTCGATGCGACTTGCTGTCGTTTCATGCTTTCGTCCCGTCTTTTATTTCACATTCGTCTCTTATCACCACCCATCTTCACTTAATATTGCGCGTTCTCCTTCCTTTCCTCTCCCTTCATTCGTCCCCTTCCATTCTCTGTTCTCGTCCCCCTCCCCACCCCGGCGCACACAAAACCCATACATAACAAGCGCTAACCCATCCTACAGAACACCAAGCCCCTTCGTGTGCGATATACGCCCCAGGAGCGAGGAGGCGCTGAAGTTGATTATGGAGGAGACATGAGGACGTGCGTGCGTGTCGATTGGGATGCACCGCGTTTCAATTGGAGTGAACCGCGTGTCGATTGAGGTGGACCGCGTGTCGATCGGGATGGACCGTGTGCAGATTGGGGTGGACTGCGCGTGCAGATTGGGGTGGACAACGTGTCGATTGGAGGCTGCATGGACGTATTCTTGCTTGAGCCCTAGCCTCGTTAAAAGTATATACGATGCTTCGCGTTGTTCATCATAAGCTGTTGTATCATCGTTCCTTGTCGTATATGCTTGTGGTAGCACTCGGATCTCGCCACGAGAAATGGACTAGACTTTTTGGTTGATTGGAGTAAGGCGGTACTCAGGCTCGTGAAGGAGTCGGTACGTTCCCCTTGGGTCACCTGTACGACTAGAGGTCGTCACGTTCCGAGCGATAACAAGAGAAGGTACTATGAACTCGTTTTAGGCTGTGATTATACTGATATCAGGCATGCGACTTGATACTCCTCACGAGCTTCTTCACAGTACTCAGAGACATCATTGCAAGGTGATTTGATGATCAAGTTCAAGTCGCAAAAAGAGTTCCTCCTGGTACTCCTAAGAAATTGACATTTTTTCTTTCGTTTCCCTGTACAGCATGAGGTGAGCGTCTAGTCCGCGCGTATCTAAAACTAGCTGACCGCATCGGACATCCAAGACTTGGACTCTGGAGCGAGGACGGGAGTAAGAAGTGACATTGAACTTGGGGCAGCGTCGCCACCACACGACGATGATTCCATCAACAGCTGTGATAAAAAGCATGAAAAGATCCAGTACGTCGACGCCATGCAGGTCTGACCGCCCCTCTGCACTATACATACATACAATCAAATCACGTCCGACTCCAGTCTTTCAACCAAACCACTCACCTTCGCACCAGGTTACAACGGCGGGCCTATTCCACTCCTCTAACGTTTGCATATAAAGCTTGATGCCCTCTCATAGCACAAGCTCTCGCCACCCCTCGTCTGACTCACCAGCCAACGAAAAAAAACGCACAGCTCAAAATCGATGAGGACCGAGCATCTTGAACAACGAGGATATTGTAAGGACGCATGTTCGTCGTAAGACGCGTGGGATCTTATGGTGCTAGGCTGAACTCGGGATTGATTGGGGGTCTGGGAAAGTGGAAAGGGTTTTGCTTGGGATGTGAGGATGATGCCAGGGGGGTATGGAGCAGTATTGGCTGTGGCCGGAGAGAACGCGGCCAGACTCGGAATCATAGATGCAGTGAATGATAGACTCCTGAAGGTGCGCAAGGCCTCCGTATCGTCCTATTTCGTTTCCAAACGAAGTCTCATACTACGACAGTAGTTTTCTTCCAATAATGAACTGTCGAAGAGATCTTTCACCCATGCAGTGAATGGTAGTATTCGCGGGGTGCGGTCTGCTGCTGCTTTTTTCGTCGGGAGCGGACCAGGGATTGGGCTGAGTCTTGGGAATGGGTCTGAGCGGTGGACTACATAGGGGTTCCAAGGGCAAGGGCCACGCACCCAAAGCCAGTCGGCTCTTTCCATGGCTTAGTCAGCGCTCAGGTCAGAGTCCAGCGTGTTCGTAGCTTAGCACATCATCATCACACTGCTCGTCACCATTCAGGCCTTCGGCCGTCGCCCCTGCTCCAGCAGTAGTAGTTGAACCAAGGATCGTAGATTTTGGCTATCAGGCAAGGGGGAATGTCTTGGCTCGACGAGGAAGACTGAAAGGGGCGAATAGCTTGCGGATCAGTGCTCCAGCATCGTCTCTGCACGGAGACGCCAAATCCGATATCGGTTCGGAAACGACCAACTTTGGTACTTGGGTGAGTGGGTTTAGGGTCCGGATGTGCTATAGGCGGCCGGATCTGGGATCTGAAGCTTCCTATCCCCCCACTAGCCCCCTGATGAGGACTTTCGCAGGTTCGAAACTGCTGCCATCCCCGCCACCTACCTCTTGCTCCAGCTAACAGACCCCTATCCTAGGAGACGGGTGACTGCAGCGGATGCTAAGGACGTGGTCTGCCTCGCGACGTTCTGCTGGACGCGTTTGGCTTGGGCTTCGCTTATCCAAGCAATCGCTAGGTGGATGTGAACGAGGGGTTATCATTGCCATTGTCAAAAAGAGATATTTGTAGTGAGATGCGACTTCCTTGTTTGTATGCCTCTATAGTAATAGTCGCTGGTAATACCACCGGCTATTACTATAGTAGCAATAAGCAGCAGTGGCCACACCGTGCGTGTAATGCAAAAGGGTGGAGGTGCGCCGATGACTGCACAAGTACTCGCATTCCAACATCCTCTCTAACTCAGAAAGGATGCTTCTGGAGTGGTAGCACGAGGTCTGGCGCTAGGGTTAACATGATATGGATAGTGCAGTCATTATGCAACACTCTGAAGATAAACGCAGGACAAGGCTGGCAGAATGTATACACACCAGCTCCAATTTCCACGTCTCACAACACCAGTGTAGGCGCAATTTGGTCACTGCACGAAGTTGGCAGACTAGAGGTTGTTAGCGAGTTCCGAGTGATAATAGGTGAAGGGTACCTATGAACTTGTCTACTTCCCCACTCGTCTCTCACTATCGTCTTCGTTATCCAGACTTCCCTAACCTCACCTCACCTCGTCAGTCACCAATATTAGGGTCATGTCATCCGGCACCCCACAGAATGATCTGTGGATTGAACGATCTCGTCTCGATGGAATGGTGGTAGGCGGTGTATTCTACGGTATGTTTCTGGTTAACATACGCAATTCGGAAGTTGACACATATTACAATAGGCATGTTCTTTCTCCTTACAGTACAAGCCTGGATCGCTCTCATGAAATACCCTCGATATGGGGGTAGAAATCGTCATGCGCTTCTTTTTTACATCTTCATCACGTTCGTATTGCGGACGATAAACTTTGCTGCGAACGCCAAATATACGGAGATGATTTGGATAGACCTTCGTGGATCACCTGGTGGCCCGGTCGCTCTAATCGAGAACGAGATGAATTATCGTATCAACGTTCTGGCGATTTACACGTAAGAGGCTTTGCTCATATATCTAGACCGGTGTTGACGTCGGGTCTCGTCTAGTGCCCAAATTCATGACTGGTTTATGCAAGCTCTGCTCGTGAGCCGAATAGTTTGCCATATGGAAATCGGTGCAAACCTGACGCCTTATATACTTAGCTTCACCGATGTTTTGTGATATGGAATTGGTCCAGACGTGTGATGATCCCCATGATCACGCTCTATATTGCCATGATCGGTTAATTTTGTCATTTATCAAGCGACAGCAGTGACTGACATCTTGAGCAGCGCTCTCTATTTTCAGCCTGGCCCAGGCGAGCACCGGTGCCATAGTTTACAACATCAGCATCATACCTGTCTTCGTCAGCGTCCAAGTGGGGCTCACCGTGATTTATACCATCCTCGTGGCGAATCGTTTATTTCTCATGCGAAGCCTGATGAGGCGGGCCATGGCCCAATATGATTTTAGCGCCTATAACACCGTCGTCGTCATGGTCATCGAGTCCGCCTTGTTATCCTCCGTCTTCTCTATTATTTCCATAGTGCCTTTGCTCTGCCATTTGACCGGTGTTACCATCTATGCTTCCTGTCTAGGCTGGTCAGTCCAGGTAAGGCTGGACAAAAAACCGGAGTTACCTTGTCTCTGTACGCTCGTTGTTTGTTGAACTAGGCACTTTCTCAATATACATCATTCATTCGCATTGCCGGGGCAGGCAGTTACACACGACTGGTCATCGAACCTGCTACAGCACCACGACTGAGGATTTCTCAGGGGTTGAAGCAGCGAAAAATCAAACGATGAACAGATAAATAGGCCAGAGCAGGGATTCGTTCAGACGGCATCCTGCTTCTTGAGACGGCGGAGTAGAAAGCTGTGTATTGCATGAATGATGCCCGTTGTTTATTTCATATCTGTACTTTATTTGTACCTTGATGTAATTATTGCGCTGCATGCAAGCATTCGTGTTGACAGTCTTTGGTTGGGGACCGGGACGCCGATTTACACTTTGATATAGATAGAGTTTCGTGGGAGACAAGGACAGAAACGCACGAATGCGAGCCATCTCGTGCTTGCTCCATCATGCTCATCCCGCTGCTTTAGTCATGCCCGAACGCTGGTCATGCAGACGACACACTACACACGGCATTGCCTTTCTACAACGTTCCAATCTACATTGGCTCGAACCCCCCTAACGTGACGCCCGACGCACCTATTGACCTTGTCTTCATTAATTACCTTGGAAAGCAGATCAGTTGGCATCCTCAACAGCCTGCAGAAGGATAAGACTTACACCGTGGATGATGTTTTGTCGTACAGTCCAATGCTGACTAGCGACATGCTGGGCATGTATGCTGAGGCCAAGTGGAATTGATTGTACGGCATTTAGTTGTACTGTGTTGTGATATTAGCTAGCTTTCTTACTCAATCATTTGATATCCCTCGAGTACAGTCTGTGTCGATAGTCGCGTTGTAAATTAAGAGAGGTGTGCCGTGCAGAATGGGCACGCTTCGGTTACAGTTTCGTTTATCTCTTGCGGTCATTTCGTGATTATCTTCCTTCATGGTGCTTGATATTGATTCTTTTAGTATCGTAGGGCTATTTAGTGCCCGCCTAATCCACGCCAGCTCCGAAAAGACAACTTGAACTCACTTCGATATGGTGCGAGGAATGCAACACCACTACAGGTGGGTACAAGTACGGCAGACTGCAATCGAGACCGTGCACACTGCAGAAGAAGGAGAAGGAAGACAGTCGTTCCTGTTTCATGGACTGTCACGGTATGCTTCGTTATCCAGGAGTGAAATGTGCTTGCTGTGATTAAAACCATGTAAAGGATGGGCCGCCCAGGTGGAAGAATTAAATGACGACAATGATAAGGACTGACCGATATCGACGAGCGACTGGATGGACGAACACCAGGTGTTGTGAGTGACGGTTCGATGATACAATGCCAGTGGCTTACTTTACTGTCGTAAGTCAGCATACCACACCATACAAAGACCTAGGGGTATACAGGTACTGTCAAGGTATAATAAAAATATCATCAGAAATCCCCGTGCTACGAAATGCATACAGCTACAATATCTCTAGCATTCTGACGTCCATCATGTCGCGAACAGCAGCCATGTTTCTGACCTGCGCGATGATATTGTTGTCCGAAGCGACTCTGTTATACTCCCCACCATGCTGCTGCGCTAGCAACAGTGCGCCAAAAGGCTGTCCAAGGCGAACGATCAACCTCAATGCTTGCGAATGAGATTCTGAATTTTGGTACTTCCCACCACGTTGCTGCGCTAGCGGAAGTGTACCAAAAGGCTGTCTAAGGCGATTGATTAGCCTGAATGGTTGCGAGCGAGACACTGGATCAATCGGCCCATCATCTGAACGGGACCAGGGGATAGACAAAGCCACGGACTTATTGTCGGCAAAGTCGGGTAGCTCAAGGTAAGAACGAGTCCACGGACGGACGAGCAGGAATGTCTGCTGGATGGGCCTTGCCTGCGAGAATTGAACCAGCCTGGCTTCTGTGGTGATCAACAGGTCTTGAAGCCCATCTGCCTTGACATAATAAGTGAAAGATGTCTCATGGCCTTGACCGCGGCTCCGTCTGACTTCTGTGATAGGAAATGTGATGCAAGGCAGTTGCAACCTGCGGTTCGCGAAACGAGGAGGGCTCAGGCTGTCAAGCGTGGTATACAGTGTCAAAGCCTGCTTCACGACGGCGGTATCGCGCAGCGACGAGACGGACGTGTGTATCTGATCTTCAGATAGAGACGGTGACGTGCATGGTGGGGGGTTGTATGAGGAAATGCCAGCGGGGAGACAGCTATTGAACTGGGATGATGTTCCAACCCAATCCAGGGCTGTAATATCGCCCGATTGCGCGATAATCTCCTGCAAGAGTCGTCCGAGTGCATTCTGTCTCTTCTCGCCGTAAATTACAGGTAGATGGATGCCGAAGATGCCAAACAACGAATACGCAATATCTTCTTGCAACGTGGTGACACGGTTTGACGCCCATTGAAGTTTCTCTCGGGCGCCTGTCATCCCCGGACGGAATGCGACGAGCGCCCGTGCATCTATAGCTGTCGAATCCTGCAACTCCTGCATGATAGCAACAGAGGTCTTGTGGTTGGAAGAGTAATCATCAAGATATGGGGTCCAATCTGATCGGTAGAAGAGGACAATGTTAGGGGCCAGGAACTCCTGAACCGTCCATCCTCGCGTGTTCCAAACACTGTTTGCCAGGGCGCCCGAGTTCGCCGAAGGCGGGACATCCGCGAGGTAGACGATTGTAAGAGCTGAGTGGCGATACCAAACGAACATGGAGTTGACTGATTCTTGAAGCTCGACATTGTTTTTCTGGTCGATGCAGCATGTATCACTCTACGCCCAGTGATGCCCTGCATCACGAGCAAGTTTGCAGAACTTCTGCAACTTCACCATGGTGCCAACTGGATCCAAATTGTACACGACCTTGTCCTGGATGTCGTGCAGCAGCGGCTCGCGGCTTTGCCACCTATGCGATAGCATGGCCCAACTGAAGTACTTCGCAACCGCTTCTTTGATGGGCTCTGTCTGGAGGGGCGCACATGTCACCGACGAAGGCAAAATATTCTTGTACTCTGCACTTTCCATGAAGGCTTTGATTTGTGCCTCTCGATTACATATACGCCCAGTGGACGTATTGAGTAGACGAAGCGGGGCATTTTCAAGGTGAGCGTCGACGGCTTGTCGAATGCTGGCTTCGACGTCAGACGGACTGACATACTGCTGACGCAGCTCTGGAGAAAGTATTCATGATTTTCACGTTGACACATGAGGGATTCGGACTTACTTCGTATCTGCACGTTGGGTGCATCGTCCGACTTCAAGAGCATGGTTTTGAAGGCCTCGATTGCTTCACCGTAGCGATGTGCGCCATGAAGCGCTGCATGCTTCAGTTCGTACCCCAGGAAGGAAGAAGGCTCGAGTTCGATCACCTATGCATACCGGTATCAGAACAATTACTAGACAAATAATGGATGTCATTTGCACCTTTTCCGCGTCGTGGAGGGCATCCACATAGAGGTTTTGTTCGAAGTTTGCCTTACTGCGGCGTGCAAAGAACTCGCATGAGGAGTCCAGCGTAATCGCTGCTGAATACAGTCCAATAGCTTTTTTATACTTGCCTGCAGTCATAGCCTCATCTCCTTTTGCAACACAGAGCGAAGTGCAGCTTATCTTGAAGGCTAAACGACACCAGAGTAAGTGTTGATATTCAAGTTGTCTACGCCCCAAAAGCACTCACCGGTAGACCATTCGAGGTAGTTGTCCTTCGCATCCTCGTGAATGATACGCATCATGTATTGGTGGGATTCGACGGCTTCGATCACGCGATCAGCGCGGAGGAACGCGTCGCACCGTCTTTGGTTGATGGTTTGCCATAATGAATCCAAGTCCCAGCCGAAGAGCTGTGCAGCGCACATCGTCAATTAGTGCATGTGTGGTCTGTGGCTTCGTAGTGACGTACCATGGTGAATATCTTCAATCTAGGTTCAAAAAGTGCTCCGCAAGAGAACAAGTCGGTTACACAGGGAATGCATTCATTGAGTCGATCGGCGGCTTCGCTGTGCCGCCCGTCCTCGAAAGCAAATATTGCAAGCTCTACATATAGATACAACTGACAAGTGTGTTCAAGAGTGAGGAATGCGTAGGGTCTGACATAAAGCTCACGTTGACAACTCTGCACGAAAGTGTGTCTGAATGTTGGTAAACAGTGCCGAGGCCTTGAACTCGCCGCCTTGCATCATCATGACAATTAGCATTGAAAAGTGCGACAGCCTGGATAAAATGACATCAGATTGGTATGACCAGACTGACTATGAAAACAGCGAGGAGAGTACCTTGATCAATAGTAAAAGATCGACCGTAATGGGACGACGATCCGAATATACGCAAGCAAGATCAAAAGCTTCCATCGCGTCCAAGAGCTTCCCGTTGCCACAGAGGGCGATGGCCTTGGAAGTGTAGCCGAATAACGATGGTTTGATGCCAATGGACTATGTCATGAAGCAGACTCAACATCAACAGCGTCATGATATGCAAAGGTTCTGACCGTGAGTGAGTCTTGAAGCGCCTTGTCCCACTGGGAGTTTCGCGCCCTCACAACTGATCGGATGGCATATGAGTCGTGGTTGTTGTCATCTGCGTCAATCTCTTGTGTGAGCAGGTCTTGTGCGGTATGGAGGTCCCCAGTGATGCATGCATTTCGGACCGTCGCGTTGACAATAGGGATCTGCGTGAAGCAAGCACGCATTCTGTGATAAGGAAATGCATTAAAGGCAGACGGCTCACGTCAAATTATGACTGGTTCCTGTTACCGCAAGATCCCTGGTGACTTTGCGAAGAATGGTTCGTTGCGCTGTCGTTATTCCCAGAGAGCTCGTTATTGGTGCCGTGACTGCGCGGCTGCGTGTTGCCGCCGAGAACGATGTGAATGAACTGAGAGGAAGAAAAATAATGAGTGAAAGCATACCTGCGTGTCACTGAGAGTAAGGAGTCGCCGTCGCTGTGCTTCTTCGTAGCCCTGTATCCTTTTCTCCACCTCGACTATCTTCTTGATAGACCAGAGTCGAACTTTCCCATTACTGTCTCCACTCACGAGCAGCTCCCCATTGGGCGACATTGTGACGGAGTAGATCGACTTGGTGTGGTCGAGTGGCTGTCCTATGTGCTGGTGTGTCTTTGTGCTCCACAGCCGCACAGTCCTGTCGGACGAGGCAGTGGCAATGAAAGAGCCATCAGAAGAGATGGTGAGTGAGTTGATCCAGTCAGTGTGACCGGTGCAAGGTTGACCGATCTGATCTCCATTCGATGAGTTCCAGAATTTTATTGTTGTGTCCCATGATGCAGAGACAAGTTGCTGGCCGTCAGGCGACCACACAACACTTCGAATGTAATATGAGTGGGTGTTGATCTCAAGAAGAAGCTCGGCGTTATCGGTGCGCCACACCCGGATGGTACCGTTATCTCCGGCGGCTAATTTTAGCCCATCTGGGCTGAATGCAACACTCGACACCGCCACATTAGGATGACCTTCAAGTGTTGTGAGGACAGCGCCAGTCTCCGTGTTCCATAGGACAACTGTTGAATCAGTCGACCCGCTTGCGAGTCTCTTGCCATCGGGAGAGAAACACACCGAGTTCACCCAGTGTGTATGCTTCACGAGCGGGCCCAATACCTTCTGCTTGCTCTCGACGTCCCAGATGATGATGGTGTTATCCATTCCACCGCTCGCAATTCGCCTGTCGTCTGGAGATACTGCGACTGATAACACCTCACCCTTGTGTCCCTCGAATGGCCCTCCTACCAATTCTCCTTTCTCCACGTCCCAAATTCGCAGGGTTGTATCATTTGAACCAGTGACGACCCGTCGACCATCTTTGAAGAACGCAGATGCATACACAGTGCCAGTGTGCCCTTCCATCATCCGTGTTGGCGTCAGTTTCCCTAGCGTTGTCTGCGCCAACGCCGGCTGCCCTCTCAAAGTGTGATCTGCATCTCTTTCTGCATCAGGCACCCTTGACATCTCGCGTTGACCTAGACAGAGAGATAGATGGTCAGTAGCATTTGAAGTTGACGATGGCCATACGCTTTGGATATCGTTGCGTTTCAGATATTGTGTATGGTGAGTAGTGTTGAACTTCTGCCCATAACCCAACCGATGTATATGTAGGCGTTTATCCTCGGTTCTCATTGGCTCCATCCCACGCGGTCACGACATGGATGCATTTAACTTCTTCCATCATTACTGCCCCCTTTATAAACGCCCGTATATATACCTCATTCTGTCCACAACGAACCCGCTCGAAAGCACATACATCGGTACTATCATCCACCACAGTCAACGCTGCAACCATATGCTGCTCAACTCATCTTGTCATCCTCTGTTGCGCACCCTGCTTCGCGACGAGATCAAAAACGCCTAGAACAATCGCTAGGCGCTGATGTCTTATCACTTTCGGTATCAATAGGGTGTTACATACTGGCCTTGTCTCGGGCGGGTCCGCATTGATTCCGTCCAGGTATTTTGTCCCTCTCGCGCCACGTGCACTTTTTCAAAACGCGTGCGCTGTTGATTGAATTTATTTTCACTTCTAATATGCTCTCCACCTCAAGTTCACGTTTGCCCGTCAATTATCCTACCCCTGTTCCCCTTTCTCCAGGTACACGTCCCTCCTCCTTGATACAGGACCGCCCAGTGCTTCCCCCCGTTCAAATACTATCTGCCTCCGCCACCGGCACGACCGGCACACACAGCGCAAATGGAAAATCCAAACGCGGTCGTCTCATACATGCGTCGCGTCTGAAGTCTGTCCCACATGAAAGATTGGAGGAATATTGAGTGCATCGTATTATTGCACGGTTACTGCAGCTGACATTGTTGAGGACGGTCGTGCAGGTACGGATTGCGCGATTCGTCCGGACGAGGTGTGCTGTGGTACAGTGGCAACTGGGCGACGCAGCGAATACATGCCTGCATAATCTATGGGGTGCTCACTGCTCAACATTACATTCCGTAGAACCTGCCTTTATACACCAGATAGGATCCATGGAGTGACCGTCCTGAGAGCATCTTGAGCTGAAAAATATAAGCACGAAGACTACTATCTGGGAACGTTGAGAACGATCAGAGAAGTATGCATTGCTATCTTGTGGCGGAATTGAGGCGGCTATAGTCCGTCTGTTCAATCGCAAAACAGCACCGACCTCGGTGGAAAGGTATAGAAACTGCGATTTCTTATGAGCTGCCAAGCTCTCTGTAATTGAACACAGGTTCACCACTCTACTCGTCTTGGGATGAGCGATAACAGAGTTGTGCCAAGAGTATATCTCCGTCAGCGGTTTGCACATTCCTAGCCTTCGTTGCAGACGCAACTTTGAAACGAACGTTGCCTGACCGCTGACATGAAATGGCCCGGACGCCGGACGACCACTAATCATCGTACGCCAGCTAACTCACGATCCGTCAGAAAAGTTGGGCTGTAGACAAGACTTGCATTGAGAGAAGGATGTACGAGCGCCCACCGTTAGCCATAGAGATCATCAGTGTCGGCTAGAAAATGTAACATGAATTCAGCTCGCATATATGTTGTACCCGAGCGACGCTCAGTTTCAGGGGTCGGAAACGTATTCACGAACCGACGAATGATATATTTTCACAGGGAGACTGCTGCAGGGAGGGATCTCCATGATGGACCGCAACTGCAGCATGTCACAGGTGGTAACAGAGCGCGGCTGTTAGGCTTTCCATATGGTCCGGTGTTTTACCATATTTGGACGCAACCGGTCTTTTTACTTCAAGCAACCGAAAAAAACCGGTTGCAACCAGTCCTACCCGCGACCGGTTGCGCTAGAAATGTAGAGCTCGATCACCCGATAATTTCCATCTCTTATACATCCCAATCCGATGAAAACTGAGTGAGTTATGAGCATTACAAAATAATGCCGCCCAACCAACTCAGACCAGGTCGGTAAAATATGAAACCTTCAAAAAAATTTTATGCTTGCAAGTGTCAATAAAAGTTGTAGTACTAGTGTATAGTAGGTAATTGTAGGTCATATCATGTCATAATGTTACCATTTGGTTAAGATATAAGCCTTTTGATACATTGTTAAGTGAATTAGGCAGCATTTTCTTGTAATAATCATATCTCCCTCAGTTTTTATCCGTTTGAGACATGTAAGAGACTGAAATTATCGCCCAATAGAGCTCTACATTCCTAGGGCAACCGGTTGCCCGTAGGACCGGTTGCAACTGGTTTTTAGCGGTCTGGTCCATGTTGTCCAACGGAGGCAACCTGCAACCTGTGCCTGGTTGCAACCTGCCAAAAGTCCAGTCCAGTTGCGGTCTTTTTCGGGTTGTGCAACTGGACTTTCAAACACTAATCCTTCGATGACTGCGGAAAATTGGAATGGCGACTTCGCAGCTGTGTGAAGGAATGGTTCAGGAAAATGTTGATGTCCTTGTCAACATCTGCGCCGTCTAACGAGATGATGCCAGCAACGCCATTCCCAGAAGTTTCCACTGGTATCTCGCATACAAGTGGGTATAAGCTATTCAATCTGTGGGGCAAAGGCTGAGCCCATTCAGTAACTTTTCCCATGTTACACCACCTATTACTCCCACCTTTCAAATATAGTAAGCCAGTACCTAAGATGTTTGCTCACCCATTGATTAAGCTAAAAAGTGTTATTTGTGAGGACCAGCAGTCCAGACCAGCAAATTAAGGTGACTTAGAACCTTTAGTATTGTTACCCTTGGGTAGCACACGGGAAAGCTGACACAAGCACCACATTCGGTAATAGTGCACCACAGATGTTGCCATCAATGTTCCACTCATCGTCGCACACAATGAGCTCAACAATTCCTTTGATTCTGCTCGATTTTGTGCACATTTTATATATAACCATTCTACTTTTCAATGTAATACATGTTACGACTAGGATAGTTCTTCTGTAACATTCCAATAAAGGATGATCAAAGTTACAGCGTTCAAAGAGTTCTAAGTGTTACAAGAACGCTAGCGCCCTATTCATTTCTCTTATCACATGACCGGCTTACTTCGCTTACTCTTTTTCTACCGATATTCACATGACAAAGTATCATGAACATTCCGTCGTATTCCATAACATTCTATCGTACGATTTCCCTTTTCCTTTCTTGTACTTTTACTCACTATGCCTTCCTTTCCTGACTTGGTCTGTGCGCATTTCACTTACCTATATAAACCCTCGTATACGCTGTACTTTCTCCTTAACTTGAATCTACTAGGTTCTACCTGATAGACACATCGATCCGATCTAGCGAGTCCCTCGAAACTCGACTAGCCTCTAGAACTTGAACTTGATCAGACGAGCCCTCAAAACTCGGTCTGTCCTTTGAAACCATTGAACGCCGTTGTCGTGATCATCCTTTATTGGAACACAACGGAAGAACTATCCTAGTCGTAACAAAAGATTCAAGTTACCTTTTTTACGCCTTACTAGCCAAGTAACGCTGAACCCTTGAACCCAGAACGAGTAGCCAACATTTCGTGGCGACGGAACCCAGAACCCGTAGAGTCCTCAACTTCAGAAGGATCGTCTACCCCAGAAACTGCACCAAGCTCCCCCGCTTTAAGACCCCAGAATCCGACATCGATATCTCCAGCCCTCGCAGCATTCTCACTCGCACCACCACCTAACTTTCCACCACTCCCACCTCGACGACTTCCCCATGCCACCCGCTGCCCCAACCATGACAACCACTACCAAAGAGACTGAGCTGAAGATTGGAACCTTTGACTTCGATGGAGACCGACGACGAGTCCAATCGGTGGCTCCTCATGACTACCGCATACCTTGACATCAACGACAAAGTCTACGATGAAGAAAAGAAGAAGGTCATCTTTGCTCTCTCTCATATGACTGAAGGAGCAGCTGCCACCTGGGCAGAATCTTTTCTCGAACTCGCTCAAGACAAAACCCGTATCCGCTCTTCCACCAGTCAACCCATTGGATATGGAACATGGGATGAATTTGTCGTAGAGTTCAAGAAAGCATTCACACCCCTCGATGTCACCGCCTCTGCTATCAACAAACTCCGAACCTTGAAACAAGGAAATGACTTCGCTGAATACCTCTCCTCCTTCAACCAGTACATTACACGCTCAGGAATTACTGGCGAAACAGCCAAAGTTCAATTCTTCATTGACGGTCTTCACCCTGGCCTTCTCAATCGTCTCTATAACACCGGAGACGTCCCCAACGACTTTGACAAACTCGTTGAAAAGTGCACCAACCTTGAGAACACTAGAAACCACCTTATTGCCATCCGAAACCGCCATGGTAACCAACAGAAGAAGAAGAACTACGGATCTAACCGCTACGTACCCTCTACCTCCAAAGATCCTAACGCTATGGATGTAGACCGCCTCACCGAAGCAGATAGAAAGGAGTATATGCGCACTGGAAAATGCTTCAGATGCGCCAAGACAGGTCACCGTGCGAATGATCCTGTCTTCCATCCCCGAGGAGATGCAGGAAAGAACAATAGGAAAGTACCGGTAAGGCGCGGAGCGCCTGAAGAAGAAGATGACGATGAAGACGCCGAAGAAACCAGGAGAATGGATTTTTAGAACGAAGGACTGTTACGACGTCAGTACCTTCCATTTCGATATGCCTTGTACAAACTATAGGAGAAAGAAAAGAATTTCGGGTACCGGCTACCCTCATCTCTACAAAGCGTGCTCAAATCGTCGAAACCACCGCCGTTGTTGACTGCGGTGCAGCTGGAACCTTCATCAGCTGGGAACTAGTCAAAGAACATAAAATCCCGATCCATCGCCTCTCGAAAACCCTTCCCAATCAAGCTTGCTGATGGCTCACTCTCTAAAGAGGGACCAGTCTCCTACTACTGCGTCCTTGGAATCAAGATCGATCAGCGAACCATGATAGGGAAATTCAATATCATGCAGCTCGGCCGAAAAGATAAAATCCTTCTTGGCATTCCCTGGCTGCGTGCCATCAACCCCCTGATTGATTGGACAGCTAAAACCATCTCCATCCCATGAACCCCCCGATCCTCCAAGATAGAACGAACCATCGATAAGCAACGAATTGCGAATAACCTCCAACCAATCTTCACACCGACACCATCAAAGAAGGCCACTGTTGAAGAAGTACGAGACGAATCTTTACCCCCACTCCTCCCTATCCCGGATGAAGATGACGAAATTGAAATGCCTGACTTCGATCAAAAGGAAGACGTATGGGTAGAAGACCACTTCGCTCAGAAAGTAGAAGAAGTCGCCACCTATCCCCTTTCAGACGACGAAATCCTTATCGAATACGCCGAAGATGGTACATCCGTCCGCATCATCGAGAACCTTTCCTACGACTCCCCTCTCACGCATGATGGAACTTCCGCTATCGAAATCCGCCGTGCCACCACCGCAGCTCCACTACGAAACTCCTGGATCCTCACCACCTCCATTGACGAAGAAGAGGAATATCACAAAACAAGCAACAAGGCCCAAGAATTCGCAATGGCAGGAGAACAAGCGAAGAAGAAGAAGTCTTTCGAAGAACTCGTACCCTCTCACCTTCATGATTTTGCTGATGTATTCGCTAAAGATGGACTCAATAAGCTTCCTCCATCTAGACCAGGAATCGATCATCGCATCGAAACGAAACCTGGATTTATTCCAAAATCATCGAAGATCTACCCCTTATCTGAGAAGGAACGAGAAGCCGTCAAAGCATTTCTCGACGAACACGTCCAGAAAGAATTCATCTCTGAATCGAAGTCACCCCAAGCAAGCGGATTCTTCTTCGTAGGAAAGAAAGATGGCTCGTTACGTCCATGCCAAGATTACCGATACATTAACGAATGGACGATCCGAAACGCCTATCCCCTCCCATTGATTCCCCCTCTTATCGCCAAACTCCGAGACGCCAAGTACTTCACCAAGATGGACGTTCGCTCTGGATATAACAACATCCTTATCCACCCAGAAGATCGCTGGAAAGCTGCATTTACCACCTGAATATGGTCTCTACGAACCAAATGTCATGTTTTTCGGACTCTGTAACTCTCCCGCAACGTTCCAAGCTTACATGAATCGCACTTTCCAGCAGGAACTCAATGAAGGATGGTTGGTAATCTACATGGACGACATCCTCATCTTCTCCGACACCCTTGACGAACATCAGAAACGAACCCGAAGGATTCTGGAAATCCTTAGGAATGAGAAACTCTTCCTGAAACCAGAAAAATGCCTCTTTGACGTCCAAGAAGTTGACTATTTAGGAATGATCATACGCCCCAGGCAAATTGCGATGGATCCAGCCAAGCTCAAAGGGATAGAAGAATGGCCGATACCGAAAACGGTCAAAGATGTCCGATCTTTCCTAGGATTCTGCAATTTCTATCGCCACTTCATATCCCACTACTCCGACATCGCCCGACCCCTTGTAGATCTCACCAAGAAAACTGTCGCCTTCGAATGGTCCTCTTCTCATGACGAAGCCTTCAACAAACTCAAGGCCTTGCTTCTTATCCACCCCCATTCTCCGAAACCCTGACCCCACCCGGCAATTTGCCCTTGCCACTGATGCATCCCTTGTCGCCACGGGTGCCGTCCTTCTCCAGACTGATGAGAATGGCAGTTTATCCACCCTTGCGGGTATCCTTTCCCAATCCTTCAACCCTGCAGGAGCGCAATTATCAAATATACGACCGAGAACTCCTAGCAGTCATCAGAGCCTTTGAAGAATTGGCGCCATTATCTCGAAGGAAATCCCCACCCCGTTATCATTTTCACCGATCATAAGAACCTCCTTTATTTCCGATCCTCTCAGAAACTCACTCGCCGCCAAGCTAGATGGCAACTGACTCTCTCGGAATTTGACCTAGAATTTCATCACGTACCTGGAAGTAAATTAGCAGCTCCTGATGCCCTTTCTCGACGACCCGATCATCTCCCTGATTCTATTGATAACACTGACATTACCCTTCTCCCTGATTCCCTTTTTGTTCGTCTTATTGATACCGACTTCGAAAATGCCCTTAGATCCCCCGATCCTATCTCCGACCCCATTATCTCGATTGCGAACGATGCTCTTAACGGCCTTTGCCTTCCCCCTATGAAGTCTTCCCTTTCTGACTGGCGTTTCACTGATAATATCTTGTACTATAAGGATCGAGCTTACGTACCCCCCCATCTCCGATCCCGTATCCTTACCCTTCACCACGATCACCCCACCACCGGCCACCCTGGTCGCTTCAAAACCGAAGATCCTAGTCAAACTGGACTACTGGTGGCCTCAGATGGGCTCATTTATCAGGAAGTACGTTGATGGTTGTGCTATTTGCCAACAGATGAAATCCGACACGCACCCCGTCACCCCTCCCCTGAACCCTATCCCTTCATCTGCCATGCGCCCCTTCTCCCAGATCTCCATTGATCTTATCACCGACCTCCCTGAGTCCTCCGGCTTCGATTCTATCATGGTCGTGGTAGACCATGGTCTTACGAAGGGGGTAATTCTATCTCCCTGCAAGAAAACCATTACTTCCGAAGGCGTTGCCCAACTTTTCTTCAAGAAAGTCTTCCTCAGATTCGGACTCCATGACAAACTCATCTCTGACCGATGGCCCGCAATTCCCATCCAAATTCTCGAAAGAACTCGGAAGACTCCTCGATTACGAAGTAGCCCTATCAACCGCCTATCACCCCCAGACAGATGGCCAGACTGAACGCTTAAACCAAGAACTCGAAACCTATCTTCGCATCTATTGCCGTTCCGCTCCCACTGATTGGGTAAAACACCTCCCTATGGCTGAATTCATTCACAATCACCGAAGACACGATTCACGTAATGCCTCCCCTTTCTTCCTCATGATGGGTTACGAACCCCGAGGAATCCCCTTTGCATTCCCACCATCTGCCATCCCTGCATCAGAAGAATGTGTCACATACCTTCAGAAGATCCGAGAAGAAGCCCTCACCTGTCACAACATTGCCAGACAGCGAATGGCAGAACGATCTCATGGAAAGAAGTACGAACCTTGGAAAGTTGGAGATAAGGTGTGGCTATCCACTGCACACCTCATGACTCACCTCCCATCAAAGAAGCTTGCACCCAAGCGATACGGACCTTTCCCGATCACCGCCATTCTTTCCCCTATCACTTTCCAACTCCGCCTCCCAGAACAATGGAAAGTTCATTCCACGTTCCATGCTTCCGAACTATCGTCCTATCGGGAAACCGAAATCCACGGCCCGAACTTCCCTGAACCATCCCCTGATGTCATTAACGGTGAAGAAGAATATGAAGTCGACACCATTCTGGCTCACAAAGGACAAAAAGGAAAACACCACTACCTCGTGTCCTGGAAAGGTTATTCCTCCACAGATAACACATGGCTTCCAGAAAACGCTCTAGAAAACACCCCAGAAATCCTCCAGAACTATAAGAAATGACTCAAGATCTCTCGTCTCCTCATCCCAGAAACCATCTGAACAAAACATGTCTTCCACAACCCTATCTTCCCCTTCCACCACTTCTCCTACTTCCTCAGCCCATTCTTCCGATTACTTCGCTTTATTCAAACAACAAGACTGTCTCTCTCTTTGAAGCTGTCCTCACCAGCGCCCAGCATGCTATAGAAATAGAAAAGACCCTCATAGAACGAAACGATTATAATTCCCTTCTCCTCCTTGCTATCTTCCACGCCGCTCACTCTGTTGAAGAAACCCTCCCTCGTATCAATCACCCCAACGCCGTCAACCAGTTACACTATCTTCAGCGCAAAATCAAATCCACTACACAACTCCTCTTTCCCGCCACCTTCTGTGACGATGTAGACAGAGTCATCCATATCATCGCTGAGCAAACTGCAACCACTGTCGCTACTCCACCTTCACCTCACCTCCTCCCTACCGTACCACCAACTACTCCGTCGCCCATCGCGTCCTCTCCAACCTCGTCACCTAGCAAACCAGCCAAAATGAGCACTCATCGTAAATCGCCTCATAGACAAACCATCCTCTCCATCGGCCTTTCCAAATCAGCCCAAGACTACGTAGATCACTGTTCCACCGCAGAATTTGAGTCGTTGCGAGCACCTATCCCTGTCCCAAATCCGACTCTCAACTCCGCATTCGAAAACATCGTATGTTGCAACTGTAAACAACTCGGCCACCGCCATAAACGTTGCCCCATTTATCGATGCAGAGTATGTCTTACGGACGCTCCTGACCATCTCTCCCCATACTGTCCTTCTCTCCACGGACAAAAGATCTTTGCGCTGCGTAACATGGACACCAATACTCCTGGGTTTTATGATGCCCTGAGACGTTGGGAGGATGACGAAGATGAGAAGCTTTCCCACGATTTAGATGACTTTGCTAACGCCGACACCGACCCAATCTACTACGAGAACGCGAGGCTTGAGAGTTGTTGAAGCCGGAGGCTTCAACGATACGAAGGGGGTAATGTTACAAGAACGCTAGCGCCCTATTCATTTCTCTTATCACATGACCGGTTACTTTGCTTACTCTTTTTCTACCGATATTCACATGACAAAGTATCATGAACATTCCGTCGTATTCCATAACATTCTATCGTACGATTTCCCTTTTCCTTTCTTGTACTTTTACTCACTATGCCTTCCTTTCCTGACTTGGTCTGTGCGCATTTCACTTACCTATATAAACCCTCGTATACGCTGTACTTTCTCCTTAACTTGAATCTACTAGGTTCTACCTGATAGACACATCGACCCGATCTAGCGAGTCCCTCGAAACTCGACTAGCCTCTAGAACTTGAACTTGATCAGACGAGCCCTCAAAACTCGGTCTGCCTTTGAAACCATTGAACGCCGTTGTCGTGATCATCCTTTATTGGAACACAACGGAAGAACTATCCTAGTCGTAACACTAAGGCTGACCGAGTTTTAGAGGCTTGTCAGATCAAGTTCAAGAGTTCAAGGCTAGTTGAGTTTCAAGGGACTTGCTAGATCGGATCGATGGTTCTATCAGGTAAAACCTAGTAGATTCAAGTTAAGGGAAAAGTACAGAGTACACGAGGGTTTATATAGGTAAGCGAATGCACACAGACCAAGACAAGAAAGGAAGGCATAGCTAGTAAAAGTACAAGAAAGGAAAAGAGGAATCGTACAATAGAAGGATGTGGAATACTATGGAATGTTCATGATACTTTGTCATGTGAATATTGGTTGCAATGAGTAAGTGAAGTAAGCGGTCATGTGATGAAAGGAAAAATGAATAGGGCACCAGCGCTCTTGTAACAATACATTCAAAAACTGTACAGGTATATAAAGGGCCCAAAATGTGCAACAACATGTACTAGTTTGTGCTGGCATTGTCAACACCCTCCCACCTGTTCTCCTTGTCCGAGTCTACCACAGCAGCACTCTTTGCACCTCTCTTCAACTTCCAAGCCTTCCTCAATGCTGCATAGAGTGCTGCTTTTTCCATGGGTTTCCTCTTCCACTTCAACAGCACTGCAGCAATTTCCTCGCAGTTCGTCAATCCCACAAGGACTTCAGCTGGCAAAGATGTTGTGTTTGATACTGAGGGATTGCTGGTTGGTGGCTGAGTGTTGGGTAGAAGAGGTTCTGTGTGTGACCTGCTAGGTGTTGGATTCTCTGTGGCAAGTGGAGAAGAGGGTGTGGAGACGTTTGAGATAGAAGCGGGGGCTGAAAAATAGTGGAAAGTCAGTAGTAATAATGTACACAAATAAAATATCTACCTTGAAGCGCTGGATCAATGAAATCATCAGTGATCTCACTAGTACGAGGGGCTGGATCTGAGACATTGTCATGAGTGGGTGTTGTAGGGTCTCTAGATGGCCTGGTGGATTCTGTGGCTGCCAATGTAGGAAAAGATGATGCAGGGATGGGATGATGATCTGTCTGGTCAGCAGAAGCACCACTGTTGTTGCCCTCATATGTGTCATCGTCACCAACAGGGCTCTCCTCTGGTTCTTGATCTACCTTGTTGGGGGTCAATATCTCACCCACCTCAATGTGTTTCATATGCTCATCAGTGTCCTGTCTCATAATTCAAACAAACTTGCACTTCTTGTCTGAAACCGCCTGTGCAAGAGCCTCTAGTGGTTCAACTCTGCCTTCCAGATTGCTGGGGTTACCCCATTCATTGTGGCACCACCCAACCGGCTTGACTAGATGCTCCTGAACCATGCGCTCATAGCAGACAAACTCTAGGGTTGCATTTGTATTCTCAGTAACCTCGACTATTGAAATAGATTAGCAGACTATAAATCAAAGGCTAAGAAAATTTATACCTAGACTCTCATTTAGACTGCTTCGTATTCCTTGCTTGGCAGCCAACTTGTGGTCTGTATAGCTCATAGACAGAACTAAAAATCAGCATTAGTAACAAGAAAGCATGCAGAATACTGAAAAATCTTACTGTTTTGTGGCGCAAGCCCAGCTAGCACGGTGGACTCCATCTTGATGCCAAGTTTCATCAGATCCTCTTGCAGAAGTGTATGAATGAAGTGAGAAACAACATCGCTTGTAAGGTGTACTTTTGCATGCATGGTTGCGACCTATGATGCACCACCTGCTACTGAGGAATACTGCTCTAACCATAGCAGAAGAGGTAGGGTAGTCTCAAAGATATTCATTCACGTCAGTGAAATATTACAATGTGAATAACAGTGAAGCAATCAGTTAGTGTCACCCAACGTGTTCCAGTCCTCCCACATACCCTTGATAAACATATACTAGCTTTACTCCTAATAATACCTTGTAAAAGAAAACAAATAACCAGATGTCGGTGGACAGACAAGAAGAACCCGCAATCTTGAGAGTGAGTCTGCGCAACAAAGAAAACATGCTACTAAGACCGACCAATAGATCCATCCCAGAACTAATAAGAAACCCTACAACACCATCGAATGTAAAAGATGCAGCATCTGCCAGAGCAGAACTAATTAGTAAAGGAATGCTCATCCCAGCAGCAGGAGCCACGATCCAAGACCTAATAATTGCAATATTCGAATTTACGATCAGCACACCAGGAGTTACACAGCTACAAAGAGAAATACTAAGAGCCATTGCAATCCTTCTCAGCCAAGCAGACCACAAACAGAAAGCAAAGAAAATCGCAGAAACCACCTCATTTCACATGGCAGGAGCCATCAAACACCTGGAGAAAGCAGCCGACTCCCATGAAGAAAGAATCACAGCACTCAATAATCCGACTAACAAACCCAATGCCCTCAATACACGGCTATAGAAAATGGAACTGGCAATCACATCACTCACCAAACAAGTCAAAGAATCAACTCAACACAATGGATACAAAGCAGCACTTCTCACTGACCTGGGCGACAATAACTCTCAAACGATACAACGAGCAGCAAGAGAGACCATCAAAACCCGCCAAATACTTGTCAACCTATCTCCAGAAAGCCCATTAGCTCCAGGAAAAGTGTCACATGCCCAACTAGTTGATAAGATCAAAACAGTACTCAAAGCACTCAAAAAGGAGAACACCCCAACACTCGAAATTCGAGCAGTGACACAATACCACAACGGCAACACTGTAATCGAAATGATGATGGCGGAAGGAGCAGCATACCTCAGAAGAGACAACACCAAAATGGACTTCATCAAGGCATTAGATCCATCTGCCACAATCAAAGACCAAACCTACCCAGTCGTCCTCCAATTCATCCCAATTCAATTCGCCCCAGAAGATGACGAGCACCTCAGAGACCTCGAATGTCAAAACAAATGGGAAAGCGGAACTATCACATCAGCCAGATGGATCAAAACAGCAGGGAAACAAGCCAACGATCAACAAGTAGCTCACCTTATCGCCACGCTACACAACCCCAACACTGCAAACCTGGGAATACACGATGGCATCACCTGGAACCAAACCAGAATCCAACTAAAGAAGAATAAAATGAGAGCCAATCCGCTGCACCAAATGTCAATACTATGGTCACATAGCCAAAGAATGCATCTCACACGTCGACACTTGCGCGAACTGCTCAGAAGCGCACAGAACCAGCAAATGCAACAAAAGAAACCGCCGCTGCTGCATCCCCTGCAAAATGGAAGGCCACTCCAGCTGGGACAGAAGCTGCCCTGTATTCGAAAAGAAATGTGAGGACCTAGATGCAAGGAACCCAGAGAACAACATGCCATACTTCCCCACAGACGAAGCATGGACCCAAGTCTCAGCACCACCCAAGGCAAAACCTTACTCCAGACCAATGCATCAATCCCTTCCAGAACCCCCCCGCCAAATGCAAGACATGCTCGAACACCACCTCGCTCCCAGAGGCTTCAGACCATCGAGAGGAGGCTACATACCTCAGAACACCAGATCAATGTACCAACGCCCACCACCCAACCCTAACAACTCGCCATACCACCAATCTCCCATGCCAGACTTCCTCCTCCGATTCTCCCAATATGTTTAATACACCAGACGACAAATCCGTTAGACTCCGCATCTAGCAAGAAAATTTAAATAAATCCAATACTGCCCAACACTGTATTCTCAGCGGGCCCTTCACAGCCAAGGACTTTGATATAGTCGCCATCCAAGAACCATATGTAGATACTCTAGGCAACACAAAAGCAACCCCGGACTGGAACGTGGTTTACCCAACACTTAGGCTCACCCACCAAAGTCGATCACGCGCAGTCACACTAATTCACAAGCGCATCAACACCAATAACTGGAGGCAGCTTCCCTTCCCATCAGCAGACGTAGTTATCATCCAACTCAATGGTGTCTTCAGAAAAATCACCATAATCAACATCTACAACGACTGCAAAAAATGCGAAGTGATCCCACCTATGGGAGGAAATCAGAAATACTTACCTTTGCACACCCCCAGAAGCACAGGAAGTAGCTCAACACCTCATAGAACTCTTAGTGGACTATGACCTGCAAATGGCCCTGCCCAAAGATAAACCTACTCTCCAATCCACAAGTAGTGGCAACTGGATGAGACCAGATAATGTATTTTGCACAGCGCACACCCTAGATGCCTTCACTCTCTGTAACACAGCCCCAAGGTGCAGACCGCCTTGCACTGACCATGTACCAATACTAATAACTCTAGACCTAGAGATCCCATGTTCGACCACCACCACAACATTCAACTTCCACGACGTAGACTGGGAAGTCTTCTGTGGAAAATTGAACTGGCACCTTGGCGACATCCCAGAACCTACGCCAATTACTTCAGAAGCCCAGTTCCAAGCTGCAGCTGCAAATGTAAGCAAAGCACTGAAACTAACTATCGAAGAAAAGGTTCCGAAGACGAAGCCCAGCCCACATGCCAAAAGATGGTGGACACACGAACTAACGCAAATGTTAGAAAAGAAAAACCAGCTAAGTGAACAATCATACAAAATGAGAGGCCTACCTGACCACCCGATCCACGAGGAACATAGAATATTCCGCAATCAAGTCACTGATGCCATCAGCAAAGCCAAGCAAGAATACTGGATTGAATTCCTGGAAGAACTGGACCAGCAAAGCATCTATATGGCTAACAAATATATTACTGCACCCTACAGAGACGGAGGAAGATCAAGCATTGGAGCAGTAGCTCCAACCTTAGTGAATGCAAGTGGTGATCTGATGGAATGGATGAACCCTGACTACGACAACTCTCCATAAAGTCTCTCATGCTGACTAAGCTAACCTAGTTCTTGCTCCTTGGCTCCTATCGACCTCCTCTGGCCTCTGCTAACCCCTGCTGGCCTCTGCCTCTATCACCCCCTGCTAGGGGGTGCCCCACTCCATGTGCCCCCCTTGAAAAAAACCTGGCGGCGCCCTCGTCACCTACTCGTGACCTCATCTGATCTGTGTTTGCTATCTCTCTTCTGAGTTCTCTCTAGCACCCTTCTTCCCCATCTTCGTCTTCCTCATTTTGTTCTTCCTCGTCCTTGCCATCTTCCTTTCTTGTTGCTTCTTCTAATTGTGGCTCTTCCCCTCGACTCTCATTCTCTCTTTGCTTTGCTATGTTTTCTTCGAACACTTGTTGTTCTTCGGCTAGCTTAGTATTTTCTCGTGGTATGAACGCTCGTAGCCGTCTGGCATGGAATTCTCCTGCAACTCTTTCTCCGCATAACGTTTCAAGCTCATATGAATTGCATATCTGTGCTGCGATGCGATGGGGTGGTGACCACTTAGGCAACAATTTTCATTTGGCTTTGAATGTATAGTCCAGATTGCTGCGGTAGAACTGAACCAATTGTCCGGTGTAGAATATAACCTCACCTGGGCTTCGTTCAAGGACCCGTTTATCGAACACTGCTTTCCTCTTTATTGCGTGTTGCATGGCTGCATCATAGCTGTTGAGCTGTTGCTGTGCCACGTATGCCATGTGGGTGGCTATATCTGCTGTGCGTATTGTCGATGTGCAGTTACTGAGGTCCGTACGTGGTGTGTTAACTACTTGTCCGAGGAGCAGCTCCTTTGGCGAGAATTTGAGTGCTGGAAGTATCTGATGGTTCAGCGCGGTGATCGCATCGTCCAGGTGATCTGGCCAGTTTAACGGGAGTCTGTCCCACGTAAGTCCTTCGTAATCGTCTTCTCCAAGGTTCGGGGCGCATAGGCGTTTGAGGATGTGTAGCAGGATCTTGTTTGTGCCCTCTACTAATCCATTGACCCAGGGTGAGTATGCGGCTACAACATGAGTTTTGCAATTCCACTTAGCACAGAAGTCCTGGACCACGGTATTGTTGAAGTGTCTGCCTCCATCTGACATGAAAGTTTCCGACGCCATGAAGTTCTGGAATATGTGCGACAAGCTGTTTACTGTTGTTTTCGCAGTGCCTGTTGACTTGTACTTGAATGCCCATATATGTTGCGAAAACGTGTCCAGGTATACTCCGAGTGTGTTGTATCCTCAAGCTTTTGGAAGGGTGAGATAATCTCCTACTAACAGTTCGAATGGATGCCACCGCATTATCGGTTCTAACAATGAATGAAGGTGGGGCGTACCGAAGTTTTTGCACTTGCTGCAGTCGCTAATGGCCGCCATGATGGATGCGTCGAGTTTCAGGCTGTAAATGTGGTCGGTTAGTGCAATTTTGATCGCATCACGTCCCCAGTGACCCCCTTCTGCATGTTGCTTTGCCGCTAGTTCTTTTGCTTCCTCCTTTGTGATGCATTCTACCTTGGTTCGTGCTCGTACTGCCGTTCCTCTGCGTAACCGCCACAATTTCCCTTCTTGTATTAGGTATTGTGATGCTTGGTGTCTTGCGCGTTTTTGGTTTTGGATTTCTCTGCCTTGGTCGACTTGCAACATTGCTTCGATGACTTCGAGGAACACTGGTTCATTCACGAATCTCGTTTGGAGGCTTGATGCTGTGGATTCATCGATGTTAGTAGATATTAGCAGTAAGTCATTGATCAAACCGGAGCTTGATTCCCAGTCCTCACTGACTGTCCACTCGCTCCCATCAACCAGTCCGACATCTCGAGGGTGACCTTCCCATTGACGGCTAAGGCTGTCTGCAATTACGTTGAGTTTTCCTGGTACGTGTCGCACATCTACGATGTTGTGTGCAAGTATTCTGTCTCACCATCTCACATGCGCCGCATTTAGGCGATTGCTGATGAGGACATCTTTCAGTGCTTGGCAGTCTGTTTCAACTTCTACCGTGAACCCCCAAATGATGTCGGAGAATTTATCTAAAGCGAATTTCAGCGTGGCAAACTCTAGCAAAAATGGTTTGTAGTTTTGCTCTGTTGCTGATGTTCGTTTCAAGGCGAATCCGATTGGGTGGAGACGTTCTGTCCATTTGCCTGTTGGACTTTGCGTGCGGGTTCTCTGGGACAATACTGCTGCGAAACCTTCGGTGCAGCCATCAGATGTTACTATGAAGTTTGAACCGTCATACCTTGGAGCTTGCAGTATGGGCTTCGACATGAGGGCCGCTTTGAGGTCTAGAAATTTTTTTGTGTGCTGCTCTGTCCATATGCTGTTGAGCTTGAAGTTGCATAAGGTGCGTCTGTACGTATTCTTTGTATATGGGATTGTTAGTGGTGCAGCTTTGACTAGATCTCGTAGGGGTCCTTCTCGTCTGGGTAATTCTGGATTAAGTCCTGGAAATGACTGGTGAGTCCTAAGAACGATTCTAGGTTCAGCGCATCTGGCAGTTGTTCCCAATTGACGACCACTGTGAGTTTCGCCAGGTCTGGTTGTACACCTTCGGGTCCTACCGTAGCACCTGCGAACGTGGTCTCTGTCATGAATAAGCGGCACTTCATGGGAGAAAGGGAGATTTTGCGCTCGCGACATCTCTTGAATATTCGCATTAATTTCTCCATCATCTCATCAAAGGTGTCTGCTGCCATTCCTCCATCATCGACGAACAGTTCTATGGTGTTATCCGCTAGCATGTCGTGCAGGTTAGTTGCTGTCATTTCCGAGAATGTTGATGGGGCGCCTGTTAGGCCCATTGGCATTCGTTTATACCAGAAATATCCACGTCCTTCGACGTAGAACACCGTGAACAGTCGTGATTCCTCTGGGACTTCAACAGTGTAGAATCCAGATGCAAAGTCGAATACCAATATGTACCTGTGGCCACTGAGGCGTAATTGTTTGGCCCTAATGTCTCCTTGTGGCATTGGCGCTATGTTCATAACTCGGTTGACCTCATTGAAGTTTTGACATATTCTCCATTTCTGCGGTTTGTTTGCTGAGTTCTCCTTTTCTGGGCTCTCGGCTACTTCCTTCTCCGGTAAGGTGAATGCTGGGGGTTGGCCTTGTTGCGAACACTGGTTGTTGACGGCCCTTTGAAGTTCTTCTAGGGTCATCCCTTCCTGCTCATGCGCTTTCTTCGCTAAGACCGTATTCGCGCAGCACTTGACGAGTTCCGGGGGTGCATGCTCGATGATTCCTGCTTTCAGCATTTCGTCAACCTTACCATATAGAAACTGCAGTTGTGGCGGTGTGAGGGGTCTTATGTGAACTCTTAGGTTGAATGTTATCCCTTCCAGTACGTTCAGCCTGTGAATTGCCCCTGGCACTGGTATGACTTCTCCTAGTGAACACGCAAAAGTGTCAGCATATTCGGCAACTAATGCTTTGACCTTTTCTCATTCTTCTGGGGTTAGGTCTTCGCCGTATTGAACATGTTTGGTGATCCAAGTGATCCTCAGTGGGTTGTGTGGGTTCGTGAGCCGCATGTATACTGCTGTGTCATCTTTCAAAAAGTCAGTAGGGATTTCCTTCAGAAGTGTGTCTAACTCAGCCGGTGGTATCGGTCCCTCATTGGTATTGATGCATATAGGAATGGTGTCTTCGATGCCTTCATTTGGGTTTGGACTGTTTTATGTTGGTTCCTGTGTGAGTACTGCGCTTGGTTCAAAGTCATCGACTTGCCTTTGGGACTCTTCCTCGTTTGCCTTGCCTGGCTCTCTTTCTACCACGTTCTGTATTCCCGTTGTTTCCTCCGCCTTGACGATGTTGGTTCTTGTTGGTGTGCAGTTGTGTAATGTCGTTGTGCCTCCAATTCCTGTGACTCTGACTTCGTCAGTTTCATAGTCGTGAACCGCCTTGAATGCTCGTAATAGCGGTTTTCCGAAGAGAAACTTCCATCCTCTGCCACTTCGAAAGACCTCGAACTCTCCTGCTGCGCGAACTCCTCCGATTACGACTTCTCCTTTCCATACTGCTTCTGATGAGGTGATTGCCCCGTTGGCCATGCGAAGGCATTTTGTAGATGGACTCCAGTTTCCTAGCCGGTGCTTAATTTGATCGAAAACTGTTGTGCACATGGCACTAATCATGGCTCCTTCGTCGAACAGGGCCTGAACTCGTACCACTTCACTTTTTGGTCCTATTAACGATGTGTGGTGTAGGAATGGTAGACAATGTTGGTTGGGGTGCCCGTCGCTCTCAGTTTCTTCCGTCGAATACAAATCAATGATCTCGCGTGGTTCATCTGACGTTGGTACAATGACAGAGTCTGTGCTTAGAACTGTTTCGACGTGGCTGATGGGCTGGTCCTTGTATGTTGCCTCTTCACATATGAGGACTGATTGTCTGTCTGGGTGAGGTATGCATTTTGTTTGGGTCGTCTGGCGCTCCTCTACGCTGACGACCCTTGTCCTTTTCCCTGCTCCCATTGCTGTTCATATTCGTCCTCAAATACTAAATCGATCTGTGTGGCGAGCCCTCAATTGAAGTTCCCTAGCTCTTGGGCAGCGATGCTATGCCATATCTTCTCTTGGATGACCAGTTGAGATGCATCCAGTGCTGGGCATGCTCCGGCGATGTGTCTGTGGGATCCACACTTGAAACACTCTCCCAAGCATATCATTGCGCTGCCTGGACGAAGAGGGAATTGCGTGTTTTCATTGACTCGACCATCCTTCCCATACTTTGCATACCACTGTTTAAGTTGTTCTTCGTATGCTGTGATACCTGCGGTTGTGTCTGGGTGGTGGGGGATGTCGTTAATGTGGCTGCGCAATATGTCCTTTTCATCTGGCGTTAACGGTTGGCATTGTTGAATTGGTGGTCTGGTAATTGGCGTTCGAGGTGCATAGCATATATGGGATATTGCGTTGGCTGTCGGCGGGGAAGTGGAGTTGAGCGTTACGGCTCCTGGTTGGTTCGTTCTGAGATTATTGTGCTGGAGCTGTAGGCATAAAACTTCGATTGCATCTGTTTGCAGACCTTCGAGTCTGGCTAGGCGAGCATTCTGCACTTTATCCGCTTCTTTCTTTTTCCTTGCTACCTCAGCCTTTTCTCACAACTTGTTTGTGTCGATGCCCTTGATCTCTTCTAAGAACTTCTTCCAGTCTACGAGTCCCGGAGTGGTAAGTTCTTTGATCACCGTTGGCAGGTTCTCCCTGACTTGGTGAACTAGCCCTGCCGTCTCCTTCTCTCCTGCTTCATTGACGAGTTGCTGTAATCTGACGCAAAACTGCAGGTGAGCCCAGGTTGAGACTCCTGCTACTGTGACCTGCGTTCCTAAGTCTTCTTCGTCAATGCATAATGCTAATATCTTGCGCTGGTAGTCAAGGCCCGTTTTCTCGGCTATGGTGATCGCTGGCCATCTGCTGTTGAATGCGGTTTGCACATCTGCCCACGTCGCCTTGTGCATGCTATCCAACTTGGTCCACCACAGGTCTGCAGTGGATCCTGACGAGAGGAGCGTACTGAACACAACGACTTTCGCCGCCTCATTCTTCAAGTCATTGAGTATGATGTAGCAGTTGACTTCTTTTAAGAAGTTTTGGGCGTTTTTGTCTGGTTTGCCATGGAACCATCCTGGTGTGTAGCCGTTCATTTTACGTGGTCGTGGTGACTGGGGTGTGCTTGGCTGTAGGTTTTTGAGCAGCGCTGGGAGTATGGGAGGTCTTGGTACTAGTGGTTTCGCTGGCGTTAATATGCTGGGTAAGGAGGCTGGTAGAGGAGTTTTGCAAATGGATCTTGGGGGTTGTTCTGGTGAGTTGAATGGGGGAGATGGGATCTCTTCTGTGGGCCAAACAATGGTTTCTGGGTCAGGGGCGCCTGGTAGAGAGTCGCGATCGTCGTCTTTCTCCTGGTTGTCTTCAAGGTCTGCTTCGTAGTCTCTGGTGTCTGGTGTAGCGTCGTCCAGAGTACACGTTGCAATCTCTGGGGTGTCTAAAGGAGATGAGTTAGCTGTTGTTGTCAATGAGGAAGCGGTAGTAGAAGAGTTTAGGCTTTTGTCTGATGTGAGGAATCGGCCGTCTGGTCCTCGTATAGGCAAGGGTTTTCGTGCTTTCTTGGGGCCCATTGCGTGGTTTTTCTACGTTTTCCTGCGGTTGTGCATTCTACGCGTGTACGTTGTCGTGCATTCTACACATGTACGTTGTCGTGCGTTTGTTGACATTTTCGACATTGTTCTTTTTTGATGTTTAGGGCTGAGGTCTTGTATCTTGTCCAATTGGTTCTGCTTAATATCGGCAATGGCTTGATGCGAAAGAATAGTGAAACCACACTAGCCTTCATCAACGACACAGCCTACATAGTAGTAGGCTCATCATTCGAGGAAAACCATAGATCACTCAAAAACATGATGGAGAGACCAAACAGAGCGCTACAATGGTCCAGGGAGCACAATTCAAAATTCGAAGTCAATAAGTTTGCGCTAATTGACTTCACCCACAGCAAAACCCGCACATGCCCCCCCCCTCAACATTCAGAACACCATCATCACTCCCTCTGAGCATCATCATTTTTTCTAGGCTTAATTGTTGACCAAGAGCTAATGTGGAAATTTCATACAGCTCATGTGATAGCCAAAGGCACAGAATACGTGTTGCAGCTTCAACGCCTCTCCAAATCGGCCAATGGAGTAACCGCCAAACTCATGTGACAACTATACCTTACAGTAGCTGTGCCCAAATTCACCTACGGAGCGGACATATGGTTCAGACCAACGCTCAATGGAGAAATGGACGAAGAACAACGAGGCTCCATGGGCATAGCACGACGACTAGCAAAAGTGCAGAGAATAGCCGCACTGAGTATTACGGGAGCCATGAGAACCATGGCAACCGATACGCTAGACGCTCACGCCAACCTCCTCCCCATCTCCCTCCTACTCCAGAAGACTTGCCATCATGTGGCCCTCCACCTAGCCACGCTCCCTCAATGCCATCCACTGCACAAACACTTACAGCACATAGTAAAGCACTGTAACACCTGTTGACACCACTCCTCACTACACAACCTCATCGCTACCTTCAAAGCCTTTCCAAATGACATCGAGACACTAGACCCAATTCACTGTTCCAATGCCCAGCATCGTAACAAATTCAGCATCCACATAACCCAAAAGGAAAAAGTAGCAATCGAAGAGCAGCGCCAACTAAAAGACAAGATCCAAATCTTTACTGACGGTTCAGGACACAATGGAGGCATAGGTGCAGCAGCAGTACTGCTATGCGAAGGAAAAGAGCCACACACGCTCAAATACCACCTAGGCTCAGACAAAAAACACACAGTATACGAGGCAGAAGTCGTAGGACTTATGTTAGCAGCAAAACTCCTGGCAATGGAAAGACACATCGAATATCCAGCAACCATATTCATTGATAACCAAGCAGCTATACAATCGGGTGAGAGCCACTATACGAAACCTGGTGGGTACTTAGTAGAGAACTTCCACAGAATGACACAAATGTTAGCAAAACAACAATGCGAGGAAGAAAGACACTACAGACTCACCATCCGCTGGATTCCCGGACACAAAGGAGTAGAAGGGAACGAACTAGCAGACATGGCAGCCAAGGAGGCAGCAGAAGGACTGGAGAAGTCAAGTGCAAACAGGAAACTACCTCGCTATCTGCAAGACGAGCCATTACCAGACAGCATATCGGCACTAAAACAGTGGCACCAAAATGCACTGCAGAAGTGCTGGACATCAGAATGGAAGAAATCACCTCAATACATGAAAGCCAAAGTCATCGACCCAACGATGCCCTCCAATAAGTTTCTAAAACTCACCTCCACTCTCCCAAAACACCAAGCGAGTATATACATCCAATTACGCACTCACCACATTCCTCTCAACCAACACCTACACCACATCGGGAAAAGCGACACACCACATTGTCCCATCTGTCCCGACGTAGAGGAAACTGTCCACCACTACCTTTTCATATGCCCGCAATACGCCAGAGAATGCCACATTTTCTCCAACGCCCTCCATCGACAAGCAAACTCAATCGCTTACATTCTATCTTCGGACAAAGCCACTCAACCGCTACTACGTTGCGTCACCAGCACAGGAAGATTCAAAACCACATTTGGTGAGATTTCGAAAGACTAAGAACTACCGCAATTCACGCACGCAAACACACATAGATCATCAAAACCAAATGTACACCAACCTGTACCAACACCAAAACCCCAAACACTCCGGTTAGGAGGGAAGACACTCGCAGGCCGAGAGTCAGAGTAGGAATCGAGGATGCAGAAAACCCACACCCCACACCACCCCATTTCCCCTGTACAAAATCGGCGTCAGCCTTTGCCTGACAACATGCCAACAGAGTACTCGTGGCTCATACATACGACAGCACATACATACCATATGATAGATAAGTCGGGAGTAAGCCCCCCGCATATGAATAGGGCTATGTCCGACATAGGGTCTAAGCAAACATAAGATACATACATGTGATGAAAATAAAGTTCACTCACCAAATATGTCAACAATACCTATTGAAAAGGTGTCCTCAGAAGCTGGGACGCTTGCGTTGAGGCATGCTAACGAAGGATTCTGGAGACAAAATCGAAGATATGCATCGACAAGAGCTTCATATTGGTCCGCCCATGCATATGCGAGTCTGGCTGTATGGTCATGACGGTCACGATCATCAACACGAATTCTGGATAGTCCCATGAGAGAGAGAAAGTAGAAAAAAATAGCATGGAATTATGCACCATTGGTATGATAAAGCATGGCCAAGTTCTTCATAGAGCTGCATCTCCCCACCACCATGGCTAACTGCAAAACCTTCCTCATCAATGGGGGGGATCATAGTTGAAAAATCCATGTCGTTGTTGACTCCGTTGTCATTGAGGTCAAATGTGGGTGTGGTAACATTATGCTTGGCTTGATAAATTGTTCTCTCCGGTGCAAATTCATGGCTGTAGATACTATTAGGTGGTAGCAATAGAAATGAACAGAAAAAACTTACTTCAAAGTTGGGCTGCATGTTCTGCAGATGCTGCCGCCATTCATTTGGCACAGTCCTGGCTGTGGACCACCCTATTTCTCCTCCCTCCAATGGATATTCATGATGCCTGTGAGACACCAGGTGTGCTGAAGCTGCTTTTTGTCATCACAGACAGAGTGTCTTGGAGGATGATGGTGGTTAAAGGCAGGTGGCAGCTTGATGGTGACATGTGACACATGGTTAAGGCATGTTGAGAAACTGACGATGTGCCATGTCACCTGCTGTGCATATCATGGTGTTAATATCATCATAGTGAGAGTGAGCAATATGCCGCAAAAAAAAGGCAAAAAGTAGCAAGATTGAGCGTATTGTTGAGCTCGTCATGTGCGACGATGAGCAGAACATTGATGGCAACATCCATTGCACACTATTACTGAATGTGGTGCTTGTGTCAGCTTTCCCGTGTGCTACCCAAGGGTAACAATACTAAAGGTTCTAAGTCACCTTAATTTGCTGGTCTGGACTGCTGGTCCTCACAAATAACACTTTTTAGCTTAATCTATGGGCGAGCAAACATCTTAGGTACTGGCTTACTATATTTGAAAGATGGGAGTAATTGGTGTGTTACACGGCCACCCAAAGTTGAGATTCTTCCCAAAGTACTCACAGCAGATCAATACATCATAGCTTGCTATCTGTTCTCATTTTCTTCTCCATATTCTCCTCATACCTCCTCAACAACAGACAATCCACCCAACTGCCCTTGGGAAATGCTCTATCCCAATGATTATGCAAATGCACAGCAAACACCCTCCCCAGTGCCTTATCCAGTGCTCTGCACCCTCCTCAAGCCCCTTCCCAGGTCTGCCCATCCACTTCCTGTCCCAACAATCAGGGGTTGAGGCCATGATAAGCTATTCAATCCATGGGGCAAAGGCTGAGCCCATTCAGTAACTTTTTCCCATATTACATGGCCACCTGAAGTTGAGATTCTTCCGAGGGCCATGGCCATATGAGGTAGGCCCAGGTGCAAGTTCAGGCCAATAGGGACAGGTGGGCCCATGGTGAGGAGTGGTCTCAATATTGACAGCTTGGCCCATGGGTGACAACTGAGAGTTGGATAATAGGACTGTTGTGCCAGGAGGTCCAAGCACCTTGGACAGGATTGAATGGGCCCATGTAGTGGTGCTGGGCCCAGGGTGGTGATGTAGAATTGATGGTTGGGCCCATATGGTGGTATAGAATTTAATGAGCAGGCCCAGGATGGTGGTTTAGAATTGAGGGCTGGGCCCATATGATGATATAGAAGTTGACAACTGGGCCCAGGGTGGTGTAGAATTGATGGCTGGGCCCATATGATGGTATATAAGTTGACGATCGGGCCCATAAGGTGGTATAGAATTTAATGACCGGGCCCAGGGTGGTGATGTAGAACTGATGGTCGGGCCCATGTGATGGTATAGAATTTAATGACTGGGCCCAGGGTGGTGATGTAGAACTGATGGTCGGGCCCATGTGATGGTATAGAATTTAATGACTGGGACCAGGGTGGTGATGTAGAAGTGATGGCTGGGCCCATATGGTGGTATAAATTTGGACAACCGGGCCCAGGGTGGTGATGTAGAAGTGACAATCGGGCCCATATAGTGGTATAGAATTCAATAACCAGGCCCAGGGTGGTGTGTAGAATTGATGGCTGGGCCCATATGATGGTGTAGAAAGTTGACAACCGGGCCCAAGGTGGTGATGTAGGATTGATGGTCAGGGCCCATAAGGTGGTATAAAATTTGATGACTGGGTCCAGGGTGGTGATGTAGAAGTGACAGTCAGGCCCATATGATGGTATAGAAGTTGACGACCAGGCCCAAGGTGGTGATGTAGGATTGATGGCTGGGCCTATAGATGGTATATAATTTGATGACTGGGCCCAGCTTTGGGATGTAGAATTGATGACTGGGCTCATAGATAGTATATAATTTGATGACTGGGCCTGAGGTGGTGATATCAGATTGACGGTTGGGCCCATAGGATGGTATAGAATTTGACAGCCAGGCCCAGGGGTGGTTGATGTAGAATTGACGGCTGGGCCCATATGATGGTATATAATTGAATGACCAGTTCCAGGGTGGTGATGTAGAAGTGATTGCTGGGCACATATGGTGGTACAAATTTTGACCACCGCGCCCAGGGTGGTGATGTAGAATTGATGGTAAGGTTAATTTAATGGTATAGAATGTGACCACTGGACCCAGTGTGGTGGTGTAGAATAGATTTTCACGGGTCTTGACAAGAATAATTGTATTAAAGATGCATTTAATTGTCAAATTATCAGTAGGAGAGAGTGTTGGTATGTAAAGGAGTGGTATGAAAGCACAAGGTATCCTACAATTGTAAAGAATGGGGGTGGTGTGGTATGAATCCAGGAAAGGCGTCTACAGGTTGCCATACATAGCAAAATCAGCTTGGTTGTACTTGGCCAACTGGTATGTGTCAAGGTCAACTGGATTGTATACAGCATAATCCAGGTGAGGGGTTCTGGCATAGTTGTGCATGCTATCCTGGAGGAACAAAGCCCATACCACCCGATCTCCTTGGTCAACACGGATGCCATGTCTGACGAGGCGACCGGAATAACTCACCATGATGCCCAGGTTGTATATCAACTTGATTCTGAGGTTGGTCAACTGCATGATGGCATGTTGGTAGCTCCCAATGGACGTCAATATGTTGAATGCCTTGGGGGGACACGATGGTTGCACATGACAGCAGCGCCAGTGTAAACAGAAGCCCAATGCTTCAGCAAATGATGCATGTCATGCAAGCCTTGCTCTGCAGACCAACAACCAAGTTCGATGTGAGTTCTGATGGAAGCCCAGTAGAGTTGAGGGTGCATAACCTGCAAGCACATATTGCAGTTACCTATCTCCGTATTATACGAGTGAACGGATGTGCATAATATCCCGTATGATACGGGCCAGCAGACCATGGGCCGAAGGTAAAAATATCCTCGACTATAACGGATGGGCTGGGAGTGTTATTATTCCCGATGGAGATGGGTGGGCCCATGTGGGGAATATGTAGAGTAGATGAGTGGGCCGATGGTCATGAATATTCTATAGACGGATGGGCCGAGGTAGTTGAATATTATGTAGATGGGTGTACCAAGGTAGAAGTGTATCAAATGGCCGGGTATGTCAAGGGTGCTTGTTATCACATAGATGGGTGGGCCCAGATATATATCATATTAGACGGGTGGGCTGACGAATTAATATTATTTTGTAGACTGGTGGGCCGACATATTGGTATTATTTTGTAGACGGGTGGGCCGAGGGAGCGGTGAAATATTTATTATATATACAGGTGGGCCAAGGGAGCGGTGAAATATTTATTATATATATGGGTGGGCCAAAGGTAGTCGTATATTGCATAGATGGGAAGGCCGACATGGGGGTATATAATATAGATGGGTGGGCCCAGGTGAATGATAATTGTAGACATGACGGAGCTCAGGTAGTTGTATATCATCCAAATCAAAGGAGGTACTAATTTTGAGTTAAAACTATGGAGTATAACTATTGTATCATACTATTGAGTATAGACCATTGTATTCAACTGCCGAGTCTCAACTACCGAGTACTGACTACCGACTACCGTGTACCGATGTGCCAAACATTTATTCACTAGCCTCACAATCAAGCATTTGGATGGTTTATGATGGCAACCCACTGACAGTCCATTTCCCGTCATATCCAAGGCAACCTGCAGTTCCCGCACATAGTCCATTGTTCCCGCAACACGACCCACCGGTATTCCCACGACCCAGTACTTTCCCACGCATCGGACTACCCGCTACCTATTGAGTTGAGACTATTGAGTTAAGACTATTGAGTATAGACAATCATATTCAACTACCGAGTTTTGACTACCAAGTATCGAGTCCCGACTACCGAGTCTTGAGTTAAGACTATTGAGTTAAGACTATGGAGTATAGATCATTGTATTCAACTACCGAGTACCGAGTACAGACTCCCAACTCCCGACTACTGAGTACCAAGTCCCGAGTCCTGAGTACTGAATATTGAATACCGAATAGCAAGTCTCGACTTAAGACTATTGAGTATAGACAATCATATTCAACTACCGAGTTTCAATTACTGAGTATCAAGTCCTGACTACTGACTACTGACTACCAAGTCTCAAATTAAGACTATGGAGTATAGACCATTGTATTCAACTACCGAGTCTTGACTACCGAGCATCGAGTCCCGAGTACCGAGTCTCGAGTTAAGACTATCGACATTAGGCTATTGAGTTAAGACTATTGAGTGTAGACTATTGTATCGGACTATTGAGTTAGGACTATCGAGTATAGACCATTGTATTCAACTACCGAGTTCCAAGTACCGAGTACTGACACCAATAAGACTATCAAATATATACCATTGTATTCAACTACTGAGTATCGACTACTGAGTCCCAACCATCAAATATTGAGTTTTGAATCTCAGGTCCCGTCAGGTTTTGGGTTTCGGTACTTGGGTCTCGGTGAAATGTATAAGGAAATACAAATTTTGCATGATAATACATTTTTGTGAGTTTCTGTGTGCAACATATCCATGTTTCATTCACCACAAATCACCGAGTCTCAAAACCTGAACACCCAAAGCCCAAAACCTGAAACCCTGACATATATTGTGTAGTACTGGGTTTCGGGTTGCCCCTGACATTGTGTACTACACTCAAAGCTCGAGGATTGAGACTCGACACTGGTAAAAATGGATTTCATGTAAAATTTGGATGTCCTTACACATTTCACCGAGTGTTGAGCATCGAGTCCTGAGCATCGAGTGCCGAGTGCCGAGACCCGAGACCCGAAACCTGAACCCCTGACATTGTGTACTAAACTCGAAGCTCGAGGATCAAGACTCGACACTGGTGAAAATGGATTTCATATAAAATTTGGATGTCCTTACACATGTCACCGAGTGTCAAGTGTCGAGTGTCGAGTACCGAGCATCGAGTCCTGAGTGTCGAGTGCCAAGTGCCAAGACCTGAGACCCTGAAATTGTGTACTAAACTCGAAGCTCAAGGATTGAGACTCGACACTGGGAAAAATGTATTTCATGTAAAATTTGGATGTCCTTACACATTTCACCAAGTGTCGAGTGTTGAGTACCGAGCATCGAGTGCCGAGTGTCGAGACCCGAGACCTGAAACCCGAAACTGGTCTCGGGTCTCGGTACTCGGTACTCCACATGTAAGGACATCCAAATTTGCATGATATACATTTTTGCGAGTGTCGAGTGTTGAGCCTCGAGCCTTGAGTTTATTACACAATGTCAGGGGTTCAGGTCTCAGTACTCGGTACTCGATAGTCGGGACTTGATAATCAGTACTCGGTACTCGGTACTCGATACTTGAATCTCGAGTTCTGAATCTTGGGTCCCAAATATTGAGTCCTGACTATCAAACATCGAGTATCAAGTCCCGACTATTGAATATCAAGTTCCGAATATTGGGTCCCAAATATCGAGTCCCAACCATCAAATATTGAGTTCCAAATCTCAGGTCCCATCGGGTTTCAGTACTTGGGTCTCGGTGAAATGTGTAAGATACAAATTTTGCATGATCATACATTTTTACGAGTTTCTGTGTGCAACAATATCCATGTTCCATTCACCACAAATCACCTCTCAAAACCCAAACACCTGAACACCTGAAGCCCAACAAAACACAGTCCATTTATTGAATCACTGAGTACCGAATGCCGAAACTCAAAACTCGAGACTCAAGACTCAAAACTTGTAAAAATGTATATCATGTAAAATTTGTATTTCCTTGCACATTTCACTGAGTGCTGAGTACCAAAACCCAGTACTACACAATATATGTCAGGGTTTTGGGTTTCAGGCTTCAGGTGTTTGGGTGTTTGGGTGTTTGGGTTCTGAGACTCGGTGATTTGTGGTGAATGAAACATGGATATGTTGCACACCAGGATTCAGTTTTCGGGTTTTTGGGCCTCAGGACTCGGTGATTGGTGAAAGTCAAACATGGTGTATTCAGGCTTTTGGGCTTCAGGCTTCAGGTTTCGGTGGTCAATGGTAGGTATATGCATATTTCAAGTCTTGAGTTTCGGCACTCGGCACTTGGTACTTGGTAGTTGGTAGTTGGTAGTCGGGACCTGGGACTCGATACTTGGTAGTTAAATACAATGGTCTATACTCCATAGTCTTAACTCGACAGTCTAATCTTGACAGTCTTAACTCAATGGTCTTAACTCAATAGTCTCATTGGTATCAGTGCTTGATACTCAGTACTTGGTAGTCAAGACTCAGTAGTCAAGACTTGATAGTCTTAACTCGAGACTCGGTACTCGGTAGTTGGTAGTTGGTAGTTGGTAGTTGGTAGTCAGGGCTCAGGACTCGATACTTGGTGGTCGAGACTCAGTAGTTGATTATTGGTGTCAGTAGTTGGTAGTTGGTAGTCCAGACTCAGTAGTCGAATATACACTAGGACTTCAATTAGCGTGAATACACCTAAGCCTCACAATAACTTTTGTTTTTCAAAGACAAGCCTGATAATGATTTTTTGTCAAGCTTATATCTTGCTTATATCTTACCCTATTGACAAGATAAGACTAGCTATAGTATTGCCTTGACTAGCAGCACATATTCCATCAAGAAGGCTAAGCATCGTAATGACATTTCATAATTGACTCACATACATGGCACAATTTGGGAACTCTTTTTTGTAATGCTCACATCTCACTCAAATCTCATTCATTTGATACACATAAGCCAGCCTGCTCATATAATATATCTAGCCATAGCCCACAAGTTTCATACAGATCCATCAAGTATTGAGTGAAAGGGAAGCAAAGTAACATATGTGTGAAAAGTAACAATTGACACCTATCACATAAAAATCACATTTACATATGATATAGGTTGAACATTTCATTAAATATTAGTAGCATATATGTTACACTACACAAGGAACCTATACCACACTTTGCCCTGAGGGTGGAGGATGTGTGGAAGTGATATAATGGTAAAGTAAGTTCATGCCAGCATTAAGGTCCAACAACTACTCAACTGACCATTTTCGATGTTTTGGGTCTTTTGAGTTTCCCACACTCAATTTCTTATCTATTTCATGTCCTCAGCATTCAATTCTTGTTAGATCGTTCTGTAATGTTAGGCCTATGATACTGAATATATTTTAAAGGCACTCCAGGTGTCTGATTATTAAATATCAATGTTTGGAAGGTATGGGCAACTTATCAGTAGAAATAGAGAGTATATACACTAGCTCAATCCTCTGGCCTATTTTGAACTGATGTTCGGTATACAATGCACATATATATGCACCACTAATGATATATGAGCAGGCTGGATCATGTATGCAAGTGTAATGGAGTGCAACACATCAAAAACATCGAATTTATGATTGTATGTGATTTTATTCCTGTAGAAGGATCCTATACATATTTTAAAGTAACTAAGCCATAGATATACTAAGAATATGCATATGAATAGACCCCCTACCCTCCTTGAGGTCCGGTCCTACAGGACAAAATTTCACAGGGGTAAACAACCAGGAGAAGGTAGGTATACTGCATCACAGGGATTTGTCCTATGGTCCTGGGCTCCTGATACACTATTCCTGCTGTTGAATGGATGCTAGGGATAAAGTACTGAGCATCAAGTCCCGAGTCCTGAGTCTTGAGTTAAGACTATCGAGATTAGGCTATTGAGTGAAGACTATTGAGTATAGACCACCATATCAGACTATTGAGTTAGGACTATTGAGTATAGACCATTGTATTGAACTACCGAGTACCAAGTACCGACTCCTGACTCCTGACTACTGAGTCTCAAGTTAAGACTATCGTGTTAAGACTGTTGAGTCTTGACTACTGAGTACCGAGTCCCAAGACTACCGAGTATTGAGTCCCGAGTTAAGACTATTGAGTATAGACTATTGAGTTAAGACTATCGAGTATAGACCATTGTATTCAACTACCAAGTCTCAACTACCAAGTACCTGAGTACTGAGGCCCGAAAGCCTTGTTCACACAACATGACCTGCCGGTATTCACGTGACCCAGGTACTTTCCCGGCATAGGACTACCCGCTACCTATCACATTGAGACTATTGAGTTAAGACTATTGAGTATAGACAATCATATTCAACTACCAAGTTTCGACTACCAAGTCTTGAGTTAAGACTATTGAGTTAAGACTATGGAGTATAGATCATTGTATTCAACTACTGAGTACTGAGTACAGACTCCTGACTCCCGACTCCCAACTACTGAGTCTTGAGTTAAGACTGTCGAGTCTTGACTACTGAGTACTGAGTCCCGAGTCCCGAGTACCGAATATTGAATACTGAATAGTGAGTCTCACATTAAGACTATCGAGTATAGACAATCATATTCAACTACCGAGTTTTGACAACCGAGTATTGAGTCTCGACTACTGAGTATCGAGTTCTGACTACCGACTACTGAGTCTCAAATTAAGACTATTGAGTTAAGACTATCTGAGTATAGACTATTGTATTCAACTACTGGGTCTCAACTACCGAGTACTGAGTACCAAGGCCCAAAAGCCCGAAAACAGAATCCCAGTGTGCAACATATCGATGTTTCATTCACCACAAATCACCGAGTCTCAAAACCCGAACACCCAAAGCCCAAAACCTGAAACCCTGACATATATTGTGTAGTACCGGGTTTCGGGTTTTGGTACTAGGCACTTGGCACTCAGCACTCGGTGAAATGTGTGAGGAAATACAAATTTTGCATGATAATACAAGTCTCGAGATACAAGACTTGAAACTCACAAAAATGTATTATGATGTAAAATTTGTATTTCCTCACACATTTCACCAAGTACCAAGTACCAAAACCCGAACCCGGTACTACACAATATATGTCAGGGTTTTGGTACTCAAGTCTTGGTGAAATGTGTAAGGAAATACAAATTTTGCATGATAATACATTTTGCAAGTTTTGAGTCTCATATCTCGAGACTTGAGTTTTGAGTTTTGGCACTCGGTACTTGGGTGATTCAATACATGGACTGTGTCGGGCTTCGGGTGTTCGGGTGTTCAGGTTTTGAGACTCGGTGATTTGTGGTGAATGAAACATGGATATGTTGCACACCAAAACTCACAAAAATGTATTATCATGCAAAATTTGTATTTCCTTACACATTTCACCAAGTGTGAGTTTAGTACACAATGTCAGGGGTTCGGGTTTCAGGTCTCGATACTTGGTACTCGACACTCGGTGAAATATGTAAGGACATCCAAATTTCACATGAAATACATTTTTCCCAGTGTTGAGTCTCAATCCTCGAGCTTCGAGTTTAGTACACAATGTCAGGGGTTCGGGTTTTGGGTCTCGGGTTTTGGGTCTCGGGTCTTGGCACTCGGCACTCGATGCTCAGGACTCGATGCTCGGTACTCAACACTCGACACTCGACACTCGGTGAAATGTGTAAGGACATCCAAATTTTACATGAAATACATTTTTCCCAGTGTCGAGTCTCAATCCTCGAGCTTCAAGTTTAGTACACAATGTCAGGGGTTTGGGTTTCTGGTCTCGGGTCTCGGCACTCGACATGTAAGGACAT
>JABCPV010000281.1:0-50555 GCA_016584345.1 Suillus ampliporus
CGTGGTAAGGAGCCAATAAGAACCGTGGATAAACGCGTTGGTTATGGGCAGAAGGTCAACACTACTCACCACACACAAGATCCACGACGGAACGATATCCCAAAACGTATGGCCCTCGTCAACTTCAAATGCTACTGACATCTCATCTCTCCGGTCTAGATCAACGCGAAGGATGTCAGGGGTGCCTGATGCAGCAAGCGATGCGGATCTCACTTTGAGAGGGCAGCCGGCGTCGGCGCAGACACGCGAGGGCAACTAACGCCACACGGATAATGGAAGTGCACACATGGGGAGTGGGAGTGAGCGCATCTGCGTTCTCAAAGATGGCCGACGGTCGTCACTGGTTCAGAGGATAAACCCTGCGAATTTGGATGTGGGAGAAAGGAGAACTGGTAGGAGGGCCATTCAAGGGCGACACAAGGGCCAGGTGAACTCGGTCGCCGTTATTCTCCAGATGAAGGCGAATTGCGAGCGGTGGATATGATAACACCATCATCATCTGGGACGTTCGAGAGCAAGCAGATGGTATTGGGTCCGCTGAAGCATACAGACGCGGTGTTCTCGGTGTGCTTCTCTCCCGATGGCAAGAGACTCGCAAGTGGGTCGTGGGATCAAACAGTTGTTGTATGGAATGCGGAGACTGGCGCAGTCCTCGCAACACTCGAGGATCCCGGTCATCGTTCTTTGGTGTGGAGTGTTGCATTCAGCGCAGATGGGCTAAAATTAGCCACCGGATTATCGGATAATACCATCCGGGTTCGACGGCTACTCCTTACTCTCAGTGACCCCCAGGTACGCTCTCACCCATTATTTTTCTGCTCTTCAGTTCATTCACATTCTTCTTTGCGGCAACATACAGCCACGCAGTCACGACACCAACGACAACCTCTCTGGAAATTACGATAGTGCAAGTAATGGTTCTTCACAAAGTCACCAAGGGTCTGGCTGTGACAAGATCTACTCATTATATGACGTGAGCCATTTGCCTTCAATGCGCGTCTTATCACAAAACCGGCTTCCTGTAGATCCCTACTATAAATACGACGGTCCGCAATGCATGCATTACTGGGGACCTGTATACTGCTGAAGATCTGCTGACCCAAGAAATCCACGCAGATGATGACAACTACGGTTCATATGCCATTCGATCAATTGTGAGGGCGCGGAACTCCCAGTGGGACAAGGCGCTTCTAGACTCAGTCATGGTCAGACCCTCTGCATATCATGATGCTGTTGACATTGACTCTACTTGACGACACAGTCAATTGCAATCCAACCCTCGATATTGGGCTACATTTCCAAGGGCATCGCCCTCTGCGGCAGCGAGCAGCTCTTGGACGCGATGGAAGCATTCGATTTTGCTTGTGTATATTCGGATCGTCATCCAATTACCGTCGATCTTTTACTATTGATCAAGGTACCCTCGCCACTATTTCATAGTCAGTCTAGTCATACTATCTGATATCATTTTATCCAGGCGGTTGCACTTTTCAATGCCAATCACCATGATGAGGCAAGGCGGCGAGTTCAAGCCCTTGGCTCTGCTTATCAATGCTCAGATATACTTCCGTGCAGAGTTGTCAATGTGAGTTTTATGCCAGCTTACGAGTTTTCTCACTCTTGAACACACTTGTCAGTTGTATCTATTTGTACACCTTGCAATAATTGCTTTCGAGGACGGGCAGTACAGCGAAGCTGCCGATCGACTCAGCGAATGTATTCCCTGTGTAACCGACTTGTTCTCTCGCGGAGCACTTTTTGAACCTAGATTGAAGATATTTACTGTAGTGCGTCACTACGAGGCTACATAACACACATTCACTGATCTATGATGTGCGCTGGACAGCTCTTCGGCTGGGACTTGGATTCCTTATGGCAAACTGTCAACCAAACACGGTGCGAAGCATTCTTCCGTGCCGATCGCCTCATCGAAGCCGTTAAATCTCACCAATACATGATGGGCATCATTCACGAGGATGACAAGGACAACCACCTCGAATGGTCCACTGGTGAGTGCTTTTGGGCCGTAGACGACTTGAATATCAACTTAGTCTCTGGTCGTTTAGCCTTCAAGAGAAATTGCATTGCGTGCTGTGTCGCAAAAGGAGACGAGGCTGTGGCTGCAGGCAATCATGAGAAAGTTATTGAACTGTATTCGGCAGCGATCGCGCTGGACTCCTCACGCGAGTCCCTCTTTGCACACCGCAGTAAGGCAAATTTAGAACGAAATTTCTATGTGGAGGCACTTCACGACGCGGAAAAGGTGCGGATGATATCCATCATTTGTCTAGCAATTGTTCTGATACCGGCGATGCATAGGTCATCGAACTCAATCCTTCTTCCTTCCTGGGGTACGAACTGAAGCATGCAGCGCTTCGCGGCGGACACCGCTACGATGATGCAATCGAGGCCTTCAAAACCATGCTCTTGAAGTCAGATGATGCACCCGACGTGCAAATACGAAGTAAGCCTGAATCCCTCGTGCGTCAAAGTCAATATCATAAACATTTTCTGCAGAGTTGCGTCAGCAGTATGTCAGTCCATCTGACGTGGAAGACAGCATTCGGCAAGCTGTTGATGCTCACCTTGAAAAAGCCCCACTTCGTCTACTCAATACGTCCACTGGGCGTATATGCAATCGAGAGGCACAGATCAAAGCCTTCATGGAAAGCACAGAGTACAAGGAGATTCTGCCTTCGTCGGTGACGTGTGCGCCCCTGCAAACAAAGCCCATTCAAGAAGCTGTTGCGAAGTACTTCAGTTGGGTGATGTTGTCGCATAGGTGGGAAGCCAAGGAGCCGCTACTGCACGACATCCAGGACAAGGACGTGTACGATTTGGGTCCAGTTGGCACTATGCTGAAGTTGCAGACATTCTGCAAACTTGCTCGGAATGCTGGGCACCACTGGGCATGGAGTGATACATGCTGCATCGACCAGAACAATAACGTCGAGCTCCAACGATCCGTCAACTCTATGTTCGTCTGGTATCGCGAATCAGTGCTCACCATCGTCTACTTATCGGATGTACCACCTTCGTCGACTTTCGGCGCGCTGGCAAACAGCGCTTGGAACACACGAGGATGGACTGTGCAGGAGTTCCTCGCTCCAAATGTCATCCTCTTCTACCGAAATGACTGGAGCTTATATCTCAACGACCACTCTCCAAACCACAAGGAATCTTTTGCTATAATGAAGGAGTTACAGGATTCAACAGGTATAAATGCACAGGCTCTCGTCGCTTTCCGTCCGGGAATGACGGGTGCACGAGAGAAACTGCAATGGGCATCAACGCGCGCCACGACGCTGCAGGAAGACATCGCATATTCATTGTTTGGCATTTTCGGCGTCCACCTGCCTGTCATCTACGGCGAGACAAAGCAGAATGCGCTGGGTCGGCTCTTGCAGGAGGTTGTTGCTCGGTCGGGCGACATTACAGCCTTGGACTGGGCCGGAACATCATCGCAGTTCAATAGCTGTCTACCAGCTGACATTTCCTCATACAAACTTCCACCATGCGCGTCACCATTTCTGTCTGAAGGTCAGATGCAGATGTCTGTCGCCTCGCTGCAAAATGCCACCGTTGCGGAGTTGGCTTTGACACTGTATACTAGGCTTGACAGCCTGAGCCCTCCTCGTTTCGCAAACTGCAGGTTGCGACTGCCTTGCATCACATTTCCCATCACAGAAGTCAGACGGAGCCGCGGCCAAGGCCAGGAGTCATCTTTTACTTATTATGTGAAGGCAGGTGGGCTTCAAGACCTGTCGATCACCACGGAAGCCAGGCTGGTTCAATTCTCGCCGGAAAGGCCTGCCAAGCAGACATTCCTGCTCGTCCGTCCGTGGGATCGTTCGGACCTTTCGCTGCCCGACTTTGCCGACGATCAGTCTGTGGCAGCTCGGTCTATCCCCTGGTCTCATGGGCCAATTGATTCAGTGTCTCAATCGCGACCGTCGAGGTTCATCAATCGCCTTGGACAACCTTTTGGCGCACTTCTGCCAGCGCAGCAGAGGGGTTGGAAGTACCAAAATTCAGAATCTCACTCGCGAGCATTGAGGTTGCTCGTTCGCATTGGACAGCCTTTTGGTGCGCTGTTGCTAGTGCAGCATGGTGGGGAGTATAAGAGAATTGCCTCGGACAACAATATCATCGCACGGGTCAGAGATGTGGCTGCTGTTCGCGACATGATGGACGTCAGAACGCTGGAGATATTGTAGTTGGATGCGTTTCGTAGCACTGGAATCTCGGACGATATTTTCATTCATACCTTGATACTCTGTAACATCTTGACGTCCAGACCGATAGCAGAGTAGTATTTATGTATATATCGGTGGGTGCATCCAAGAGGCGTAGACAGGGCATTAGATGCAGCTTATCAACAAATGTCAGGACGATGATCCGATTCAATAATCGTTAACATTCCATGTGGGTACATCATGTCTCGCAATACACGACTCCCCGAACGCTCCATCGATCGTAACTTCTTCAGCATCGTCGTTCGAAGATTGTCGTATCATCAGATGCAGGCGCTGTGAATGAATACTCTTTGTAGCCTCTTCGCAACAAGTCCCGTGTGCTGAGATGGGATACAGCCGGTTTTTCCTCTCTCAACGTCGCAGATAGAGACTGAACGGAAGGGAGTTGTGCAATCGCACTCCGGCGACTCCTACCAAAAAAGAATGAGGAATTTAAAATGCAGCTACCTCCCTGTCGACATCGACAGCAATAAAGCTCTTCGTAAGGCTGGTTGATTTCTGCCAGACTAAGGGCATGCAGATTCTCTCGCATACCCAAGGACCAGTATCCGCAAATATGTATGAATCGTGCAATTGCAAGTCCAGCATGCTGAACAGCGTATAAGTGCAAGTGGAAAGTCAGATGATGTGAGAGTTAACGTTGTCGTTGTTTGTTCGCAATATCATATGATTTGGAATTTTGTAGTGTCCTCACAGTACGACACTCTTATTGTCGGTGCAGGTATCGCTGGCTCTGCTCTTGCTCACGCACTGTCCCACTCTTCAGCTCCGCAACGTCGTATTGCCCTCCTCGAGCGCAGCCTTGCTGAACCTGATCGCATAGTCGGCGAGCTTCTCCAACCTGCTGGCATCGCCTTCCTCAACAAGCTCGGCTTACAGGATGCACTGGAAGGCATAGACGCGATACCCGTACGCGGATATGCGGTCGTTCAAGATGGTCGCCTCGTTCACATTCCATACCCCGATGCACGAGAGGGATGGAGTTTCCACCGTGGACTATTCGTGCAGGGACTCAGGGAACATGCAAAGCGCGCAAAAGGTGTGGACGTCATCGAAGTAACCGTGAACGAACTGGTGGGAGAGGAAGGGAGGGTCGTCGGTGTAAAGGCTTCGCGTTCAAGTGGGAAGGAGAGAGAGGTTTTCCGCGCAGACTTAACTATTATTGCAGATGAGTGCTTCTCAAATTTCCGCAGTGCCCTCCAAGGTCCATCTGCACGCCCCTTGCAGACAAAGTCGCATTTCTGTGGTGCCATACTCAAGGATGCACAATTACCGATGTCACAGCACGGTACTGTCGCACTCGTACGTGGCCACGGACCCGTTCTGTTATCCCAAATATCAGCACACGATGCCCGCATGCTCGTAGATGTCAAAAATCCCTTGCCATCTGACTTAAAGGTGTGTTTTTCTCTGCTGATGGTTTCGATGTGCTCAAGAGTCGCCAGAAACATATCACCACTGAAATTTTACCTTCCCTTCCTCTTCAACTACATGAGCTGATCTGTACCGCACTTCCTTCTGGTCGTATCCGCGGCATGCCTAACTCATTCTTACCACCCGCCCCTCAGTCACATCAACGCGGTATCATCCTTTTTGGGGACGTCTGGAACATGCGTCATCCGCTCACGGGTGGTGGTATGACCGTCGCACTCTCAGACGTATACATTCTTTCCCAGCACCTTGGTAACGTAAATAACCTGAGGGACTGGAACCAGATGAAGGGCGTCCTCAAGCAATGGTGATGGGGTTAACGTAAAGGGCTGTCTGCGACGATTAACATTCTGAGGGTCGCGCTGTATGATCTGTTTGGAGCGGACGGCGAGTGTTTGACTGTCCTCCAAGACGGATGTTTCGAGTATTTCGACAGGGGAGGGGAATCTGTGCGTGGTCCAGTGTCATTGCTGAGTGGGTGAGTGATTTTCCAGTTGCGTTTTGCGTGTTTCTTTGTGCTTACAGTCGAGGTAGGATTGCACCATCAACCTCGCAGCTCGCTCCTTGCTTACCACTTCTTCTACGTGGCATTTTATTCCATGTGGGCGCTCTTTGCACACCCTCGACCTATACCCGCGCCTCGTACAAGCGGCGAGTCGCATATGAATGGCACCGCCCACGTAACTGGGAATGGTGAAGTACACGCCGACGAAAGATATTCGGACGCGCGTGTTATGCATACGCCTTCAATACTCGATTACCCCCGATTATTCTAGCTGAGCTGTAGAGTTGTATGTTCATCTACTTGATTTCAGTGATGCTGGCTGACGCTTTGATGCAGTTATGGACAGCGCGTGTAGTGTTTGGACCCTTACTATGGACAGAGATCTGTTGGTGGTGAGCTTATTAGACCTTGTTTTCATTTTGGGCGGGGCTATTCAGGACGGTTGTTATATCTCGGACTCTGAAGCTATCACATATTCCTGTGGAATCTAATCGTGTAGAGGTGCTACAATTCTCATCTCAGCAGTTTAAACCTGTACTCTGTCTAATGTTCTGACGCGTTTCTAACTGCGCGTTTGCATGTGCATTGTATTCTACCCTATGCTATCTAGTATAGATGGAACCTGCCTGTGCCCTGCACCGCATCTCTACCCCCCTAGCAGCGTTGTGTTATGCTACATCAGGTATTTAGTGTATCGGTTACCTGCTCTATCGACTATCGTTGACGTATGAGCAATGGTGGACACGTACTGGCAAATATACCATCGTCGCCCGCAGGATTCATAGTTCGTGCGGTCGGGAATCCCTTCAGGGTTGCCCCTATTCAGTCGCTCCACTTTTGACGTCCCTTTCAAAACCATATGCAATACGTCTAGGTTCATTTCCGCGCATGTCGGCTGCTATTCCGTATACGCTCTCCATAATGCCAAAATATCCAGGGTCTGCAGGTACGATCAGTCAGAGCGATGATATCAGTAAAAAGTAGACATACGCGGGACAGCCGATCACGATCGCCACGATTGCAATAATAGTATCGCCCTTCCCAAACCCAAGCGCGTTGTACATCGCTGGAGCAAACAAGGGGAATCCAAAGCCTGCTAATGACCGCAGGAAGGCGATAGCAGCCAGCGCTGAAGAGGAAAGAGGAAAGACGTGAGATATGTGCGACGGAAACGCGAGAAAAGATCGTACCGGAAGCAGCATGAAGCGTAAAGGAATCGATGATGTAGGTTTGGATACACTGGAAATTCAGAATAATGCCTGCTCCCACAAGCATGATGCCCTGTCGAAGACGTCAGCAGAGAAAGGGTACTGTGTAGCAGAATAAAACTAACGACATCCGGAGCTATCCAATGAGTATGGGCTTCAGCGGTCCAGCCTGCGATCAAGCACCCTATTGGAAGTAGCAGAGATCCGGGAACCATAGCCACTGACACACTAAATGAACACTCAAGAAGGGAAGCATTGGAATAAATGCGGCGAACCTAATCTGAATTCTGGCCTCCCAACTCCGCCATTCTTATTCTTGAAATAAATATAAACCTTGTCCATGGTATTCGCATTTAATTGGGATGCTCCCGTCAACCCTATGCCAAGTGCGATGTAATGAAGGCCGGCGATTCCCACTGGCTGATGGTATATACCCTGAAAGATCGATGGCATCGTCGTCAAAAATACTGAGATGAACTATGTGAGAATATGTCCGCGGAGAAATAAATGACCTACGATAAAGTGTCCCGTATAGATACCCCATGTAAACGCCAAGTAGCTGCACGATCGGTTCATGGACAAAGAATGCGAAAGGGCGAATGAGAGATTTGGTCATGATGGTCCGCCAACTATAGAAATCACCACCATCAGATGCCATCTTACCAGAATTGTAAAAGGACTTACGAGCGATCTTCACTGTCGAAAATGGTACGGACTTCTCTGTACGGCGCTTTTTCGGCATCCATCGATTTGCGAATTTGCTCTGCCTTCCTTTCCAATAAGAGAGGCGCGTAAGCTGAGCAAGGAATATTAATGATTAAAGGATGGGCGAATCGTGACCAGTCAATGACTCACTCTCTTGAAGTAAAAAAAATCCGACGATTTGAATCGCTGCATCCACAATGGTCGTAGCCCAAAACTATCAGAGAGGTGAGAACATTCCTCGCTTGTTGCAAGCATCACATACCACCCATCTCCAGGTCGAGAGTTGAGCGATCCTAGGAAGATTTAGATAGTGTCATTGAATCTGAAATGGCTACAAACCAAGCGCCAGTGATAGGTCCTATAACAGGTCCCAATAATGGAGCTAAGGAAAAAATTGCGACGGCTTTTCCTCTTTCCTCTGGTCGCCAGCAGTCCCCAAGAAGGCCGCCGCCAATCTGAAAAGGGAAGCCCTTCAAAACAATTTCTTTCTATTTAAGAAAAAAAATTAAAATTCACCGACATCGGCGCGCTGCCTCCGAGACCAGCAAGAAATCGGAAGGCAAGAAGCTGGGATTCTGTTTGTGCGAATCCACACCCGAGATTCCATACTGTCGTTTCAAGGGTAAGGTGAAATAATTATTAGCTTGTAAGGATCACATACCAAGATACCATAGATTTGCTAATTGCAATACGCGTGACCGGCCATAAATCTCACTCAGTGGGCCCAAAAGCAAAGGCCCGAACGCTGGCATATAGTTTAGTAGGGTGTCTAGCATCCACCAAATTAGCCTACCGTACGCAAGCACAAAGATGGATGTCGTGAGTGCCATTATAACTTCGCTGTGAATCCCAAATGTAGCAGCCACCTGGCCAGTGGCGGGCGCAATCATAGAGGAAGAAACCGGACTGATGAACGTAAACGATGATACGATTACGGTCGCAGCCCATTTGCGTTTAAAGCTCCAACTGTGCAAGAACTGTAAGCTCAATAAACATGCTACTCTGTTGACGTGACGCACTTTTTAGGATTGTGAGGGTCATTTGGGCCGTCCCAATCAACAATTAAAACATCTGTATCACTAGTTATCACAGGCAGCTTATTAGTGCCAATGCCATGCGTCTTTTTGGAATTACTCTGTTCTGGAATGTGATGGTCTGTATTTGGCGCATGATCGTCATGTAAAGTTGGTGCGGAAGACACAGAGTCTTCTAGTCCTCCATCAGACGCGGACGCAGGGTGTTGGTTTATGGCAGACATATGCAAGTGATGCCCCTCATGTCCACCTACTTATAAGTACTTAGGCGGGGGAGCCTGACGCGGACGTGTGATCAACATTACAGGTCAACTATTACAAAATCTCTCACCTGGAAGTGGGATTTATTAAACGGCTTCAGTCAGCTTCAGTCACAATGGGCGAAGGGCTTACATTGAATCGTTTTCGTTCGCCCGGATCTGAGGCCCTGCGTGGGTTTGACACATAGCTTACTTGTAAGATCATCCACTGGTTCGGCCGACCGTATGCCATATGACACTGACAAACAATAAGTGACAGAATTGTGACAGACTCCTAGCGGCGCGATACTAAGTATGTAATCTCAAACAACCTATAATTTAATTAAGCAGCAAACTTTAAATTTAAACAAGCATATCAGGAGCTTGCTGGCCAAGAGTCTTGGCAGCCATGATCTTCAAAGTGTTTAGCGCCTTCCCCGAGTGAGTAATGGAGACTACTGAATTTCTTGGAAAGGGTTTTCAGGGTTTCTCTAATGCTCGTAACCAGTCTTGGAGTCGTCAGGACTACGTCCTTGAGAGATAAGGCCTACTATGTAGGGGTGTGGTTGACTGGGGGCACCGGGTTTAAACTTTGCCGGTACGGTCACAGTCTGGTGCCTGAGAAATTCTAAGTTACTTGGGGATACGGTTCCTGTCTTGACTCGACGGTTGCAGACGGCTCAACCTAGTTTCTCATGAGTCTGACCGCTTTCCTCAGTGTCACACCTTGCCGTCTGGCTCGCGTCCTGGATGAAGGTCACTGCTCTTCAAGCTACGAGCTTCATCGTGTCGATAACTATTGGGCCTGTTACTATGTACTGTTTACCTAATAGTCTCGAGTCTCGATTTAGACGTTGGCAACAGTGAATAGTGAACACCGCTGCACTTGGTGCTTCCCAGAACGTCTGGCGACATGCTCGCTAATACTATGTCATGTCTAGGAACCGGAAAAACAGGGAAGGTCCCGAGGGAGGTCCTGGAACGTCTGGTTCGAGACTACTTGTTACCTTCAATATCATTCTGCGTGCTACCTGCAAGCCTGCTATTGAGTTACGCTGCTGTCTGAGCCGTCGCTATTTGTATTACTGTGTATCAGGATGATGTCACGATACTAGTGCTGCCGAAGTTCAGTTCCGTCCGGTTTTTTCAAAATAACTGAGGACCGAGAACCGAACCTCGGTCCATTCTGATCGATCGTGTCGGTGATGATTGCGCTGGTGATGATTTCACCGGCAAATTTACTGATGTGTCGACAGTGAGTATCCTTCGAACCTGAGGAGTCGCAGAACAGAAGCAACAAACCTGCAACTTGAATGATGGGTTCGGACCGGTTCAGACTCGTCCGAACGGGTCCGACGTCCATCCGAGACCACCCGAACGAAGAACCTAGGTAGGGTTCGGTCCTGTATCGTATGTCGAACCACTGACCGAACGGTGGTTCCGTTCGCAAAAGTTCAGGTTCGAACCTAGGTCCGGGACTGAACGGCGGCAGCACTACACGATACCAGTGGTCACTGACTGAATTTGCAGAAGCCAGTTATTGCCGATGATCGTGCGGCCTTTCGCAAACTTTCGTCGTCAACGAGATTACTTGGTGGCTCTCCTATAGCGTCAATATTGCAGAGGAGAATCCATCTCTTGCATAAAGCTCTCGTGCATCAGTGTCCTCGGGGCCCGGCTGATCCAAAAAGCAACGCTTGTGTTGTCGTGTTTCATGTCCATTCAGGACCATGCTGTTTCAACAGGTCCAAGTATGGTATATGATACTATTTCTGCTTCCTGCCCATCTGCCTCTTGACCAGCGTGATGAACATTACGTCATACTATCCGTGGAATATGGAGCTGTAGTGATGACGTCTCACCTGAAATATTGAACCGTCCCTACGCTAAAAGGTATGAGATCAGAAATTGCAGGTGGTCCTCCATGTACGAAATATTGATATCATCTTTCTGCGTCGGTAGATTTAGATGATTTCATTTGTTGTTGCTTGACATATCTTCGGCAGGCGCCAAGTCGCCGATCTATGATTTGCAGACAATGGCTCAAGTGACCGCATCCAACACCTCTCCTTCATGGTATGCGCCGCTACGATTGTGGTAAGTCTATTTCTTGGAGATGACAGATTCACGAGAGCAAAAAGGTCTTGCATGACGCTCACTTACTCACAATGCTCTTTTTTGCTATCCTCGTGCAATCTAATCTCGCCAATCTCGTACATACTCGACGAATTAAAGCAGAAGCCAAGACTCCATCCGGCATCGACATCATTACTGAGCGTTTTTATATGTATTTTCTTCCGTTTCCGAGCTGATGGGTGGTCATCACAGGTAAAGGTATATTGCAGATATTTCTCTATATTCACTTGATCGCTACCGACGACACCACATCATAGGCTATCATGGTCAGCAGAGGAACAATTGCACGGAAGGCGGCCACGGAGGAGCAGTACAGGAGCGCTCCCAAGTCGGAGATCCATACTTGGCATCGTCATTGTGACTGACTTTCTAATGGTCGTAGTAGGTCGCCCCGTAACTTGAATCAGACGGCTCCGTAGTACGTTGAGACATACCCCCAAGGGCTCGGCGGAATCACAGGTCACCAAATGTCGAACACCGAGTAACGATATGGTTTAACTTTTATACTACGGTATTGTTGTACTCGACATCGAGGTGTTACAGGGTGTCGAGGCCTGAATGAAAATGTCGTTATAAATTCCCGTGCTACCAAACGTATACAGTTACAATATCTCCAGCGTTCTGACGTCCATCATGTCGCGGACAGCAGCCCTGTCTCTGACTCGTGCGATGATATTGTTGTCCGAAGCGATTCTCTTATACTCCCCACCATACTGCTGCGCTAGCAACAGTGCACCAAAAGGTTGTCCAAGGCGAACGATCAGCCTCAGCGCTTGCGAGTGAGACTCTGAATTTTTGTACGTCTCGCCACGTTGCTGCACTGGCAGAAGTGCGCCAAAAGGTTGTCCAAGGCGACCGATTAACTTCGACGTTCGTGAGTGAGACTTTGAATTAGCCGTCCCATCGTCTCTAGGAGAACTGCCAAGAGATTTGTCTAATATAGACCCAGACTCATACATGCTCCGGGTTTCGTCTGCGAAGTCAGACAGTCCAAGATCATGACGATGCCACGGACGGATGAGCAAGAATTTGCGCGTAGTGGGCCGTGCCGGCCAGAACTGAACCAGCTTTTCTTCGGTGGTGATTAGCATGTCGTCAAGCCCGTCTGCCTTGACATCATAAGTGAAACACGTCTCCCGGTCTTGACCATGCCTCTGTCTCAGCGCTGTTACGGGGAATGCGATACAAGGCAACTGCAGCCTGCGGTTTGCGAAACGAGGAGGGCTCAGGTTGGACAGCCGGGTATACAGTGTCAAAGCCTGCTTCACAACGGCAGTATTGCGCAGCAGCGAGACGGACATGTGTATCTGATCTTCAGATAGAGATAGCGACGTGCATGATGGGGGTTTGTATGAGGAAATGTCGGCTGGGAGACAGCTATTGAACTCAGATGATTTTCCGACCCAGTCCAGGGCTGTAATGTCCCCCGACTGCGCAACAATCTCCTGCAAGAGTCGTCCGAGCGCATTCTGTCTCTTCTCGCCATAGATTACAGGTAGGTGAATGCCGAAGATGCCAAACAATGAATATGCAATATCTTCCTGCAACGTGGTGACACGGTTTGACGCCCACTGAAGTTTCTCTCGGGCACCTGTCATCCCCGGACGGAAGGCGACGAGTGCCTGTGAATTGATACCTGTAGCATCCTGCAACTCCTGCATGATAGCAACGGATCTCTTGTGGTTAGAAGAGTGATCATCGAGATATGGAGTCCAATCTACTCGGTAGAAGAGAACAATGTTGGGGGCCAAGAACTCCTGGACAGTCCATCCTCGCATGTTCCAAACACTGTTTGCCAGAGCGCCCGACTTCGCCAAAGGTGGGACATCCGCGAGGTAGACGATCGTAAGAGCTGAGTGGCGATACCAAACGAACATGGAGTTGACTGATTCTTGAAGCTCAGCATTGTTTTTCTGGTCGATGCAGCATGTATCGCTCCATGCCCAGCGATACCCTGCATCACGAGCAAGTTTGCAGAATGTCTGCAACTTCACCATCGTGCCGACTGCATCCAAATCATACACGACCTTGCCCTGGATGTCGTGCAGCAGCGGTTCCTCGCTTTCCCATCTATGCGACAACATCACCCAACTGAAGTACTTCGCGACCGCTTCTTCGATGTGCTTCGTTTGGAGGGGCTCATGCGTCATTGATGAATACAAAAGTTCCGTGTACTCTGCGCTGCACATGAAGACATTTTTCTGAGCCTCTCGACCACATAAACGTCCGGTGGAGGTGTCGATTAGCCGAAGCGGAGCGTTTTCTAGTGGAGCGTGAATGGCCCGTCGAATAGCGTCTTCGACTTCCGACAGACTGGCATATTGCTGACGCAACTCTGGGGAATGAGTTGAACATCTTCACCTCGACGCAATAATGATCCGGGACTTACTATGTATCCGTGCGTCAGAAGTATCATCCAACTTGGAGTGCATAGTTTTGAAGACCTCGATTGCTTCATCATAGCGGTGTGTCCCGTGAAGCACTAGATGCTTCAATTCGTACCCCAGGTAAGAAGAAGGGTTGAGTTCGATGACCTATGCATAGGTGACATAAGCACACTTGTAGAGACGCGATGAATATTGTCCCCACCCTCTCTGCGTCATGAAGGGCCTCTGCATACAATTTTTGTTCTAGATTCGCCTTACTGCGGCGCGCAAAGAGGGACTTGCATGAAGGGTCCAGCTCAATCCCTGCCGAATACAATTCAATAGCTTTCTCAAAATCACTTTTAGCGGTGGCCTCATCTCCCTTTGCGGAATAGCATGCAGCGCAGTCCTGCTTAAAGGCTAATCGATGCCAGAAGACTCAATTTCAAGTTGTCCAAGATGCTAATACACTCACCAGCAGACCATTCGAGGTAGTTGTCCTTCGCATCTTCGTCAATGATGCACATCATGTATTGGTGGGATTCGACGGCTTCGATTACGCGATCAGCACGGAGGAATGCTTCGCACCGTCTTTGATTGACAGTTTGCCATAAGCAATCCAAGTCCCAGCCGAAGAGCTGTGTAGCGCACATCATCGATTAGTGAAAGTGTGGTCCGTGGTTTTGTAGCGACGCACCATAGTGAATATTTTCAATCTAGGCTCAAAGAGTGCCCCATGAGAGAACAAATCAGTTACACAGGGAATACATTCATTGAGTCGATCGGCGGCTTCGCTGTGCCGCCCGTCCTCGAAAGCCATTATTGCAAGCTGTACATATAGATACAACTGACGTGTGTGTTCAAGAGTGAGAAAACTCGTAAGCTCGCGTAAAGCTCACATTGACAACTCTGCACGGAAGTGTATCTGAGCGTTGACAAGTGATGACGAGGCCTTGAATTCGCCGCCTTGCCTCATCATGGTGATTGGCATTGAAAAGTGCAACAGCCTATATAAAATGACATCAGATTAGTATGACCAGACTGACTATGAAAATGGTGGCGAGAGTACCTTGATCAATAGTAAAAGATCGACGGTAATCGGATGACGATCCGAATATACACAAGCAAGGTCAAAAGCTTCCATCGCATCCAAGAACTGCTTGTTGCCACAGAGGGCGATGCCCTTGGAAATGTAGCCCAATAACGAGGGCTGGATGACAATGGACTATGTCGTCAAGTAGAGTCAATGTCAACAGTGTCATGATATGCAGGGCATCTGACCATGACTGAGTCTTGAAGTGCCTTGTCCCACTGGGAGTTTCGTGCTCTTATAACCGATCGAATGGCATATGAGCCGGGGTTGTTATCATCTGTGTGGATTTCTTGGGTCAGCAGCTCTTCAGCGGTATGCAGGTCCCCAGTAATGCATGCATTGCGGACCGTCGTGTTTATAGTAGGGATCTACAGGAAGTCAGCTTTGTGATAAGCAAGTGCATCGAAGGGAGACGGCTCACGTCAAATAAGGAGTGGATCTTGTCACCGCCAGAGTCAGGCCCTTGGTGACCTCGCGAAGAACGGTTACTTGCAGTATCGTTATTTCCAGAGAGCTCGTCGTTGGTGTCGTGACTGAGCGGCTGTGTGTTGCCGCCGAGAACTATGTGAATGAACTGAGCAGAAAATAATGGGTGAGAATGTACCTGCGTGTCGCTGAGAGTAAGCAGTAGTCGTCGCTGTGCTTCTTCATAGTATTTTATCCTGGTCTCCGCCTTGCAATATTCCTCAACTATCTCCTTGCAAGACCAGAGCCGAACTTTCCTACCACTGTCTCCACTCACGAGCAGCGCTCCATTGGGAGAGATTGTGACGCACAAAACCGGGTTGGTGTGGTCGAGTGGCTGTCCTACGTGCTGGTGTGTCCTTGTGCTCCACAGCCGCACGGTCCTGTCGTCCGAGGCAGTGGCAATGAAGAAGCCATCAGAAGAGATGGCGAGCGAGTGGATTGAATCGGTGTGACCGGTGCAAGGTTGACCAATCTGGTCTCCATTCGACGAGTTCCAGAACTTGACTGTTTTGTCGTCTGACGCAGAGACAAGTTGCTGGCCGTCAGGCGACCACACAAGACTTGGAACCCAATTTGAATGAGCGTTGATCTCGAGAAGAAGCTCGGCGTTATCGGTGTGCCAAACCCGAATGGTACGGAATTCTCCAGAGGCTAATTTCAGCCCATCTGGGCTGAATGCAACACTCCACACCCAATCAAGATGACCTTCGAGTGTTGCGAGGACTGTGCCAGTCTCCGCATTCCATACAACAACTGTTTTATCCTCCGACCCGCTTGCGAGTCTCTTGCCATCGGGAGAGAAGCACACTGACAATACCGGGTGTGTATGCTTCACCAGCGGATCCAATACCATCTGCTTGCTCTCGACATCCCAGATGATGATGGTTTTATCATTTCCACCGCTCGCAATGTGCGTTTCGTCTGGAGATACTGAGACCGAGTATACCGAGTCCTTGTGTCCCTCGAATGGCCCTCCTACCAATTCTCCTTTCTCCACGTCCCAAATTCGTAGGGTTCTATCAGCTGAACCAGTGACGACCCGTCGACCATCTTTGAAGAACGCGGATGCCCACACTTCACCTGTGTGTACTTGCATCATCAACATTGGCGTCAGTTGCCCTCGCGTTGTGGGCGCCAGCGCCGGCTGCCCTCTCAATGTGAGATCTGCATCTCTTGCTGCATCAGGCACCCCTGACATCTCGCGTTGACCTAAAGAGAGAGATAAATGGTCAGTAGATTTTGAAGTTGACGAGGGCCGTACGTTTGGGGTGTGGTGAGTAGTTTTGAACTTCTGCCCATAATCCAACTTATGTATATATAAGCGTTTATCCACGGTTTTCATTGTTTAGTGATACCCTGATCAAGGTATCTCCCATATATAGGCATTTATCCACGGTTCCAATTTCTCCGCTACCGTATCACGAGCCCACGCCATTCTTCCATCATCACAGCTCCTTTTATAAACGCCCGTCATATATGTAGCCCCTTCACTCCGTACACAGCGCACCCGCTCGAAAGCGCATCTATCTGGTACTATCATCGACCACAGCAATGCTGCAACCATATGCTACTCAACTCATCTTATCATCCTTTGTAGCGCACCCTACTTGACCATGAGATCACAAAGGCCTAAAACGATCGCTGGGCGCTGATGTCTTATCACTTCCGGTATCGATGGGCTGTTACATATCGGGCGGGTCCGTACTGATTCCGTTGATATATTCTCGTCTGTCCCTCACCCACGACATCGTCATACCAGTACTACGTGGACTTTTTCAACACACGTGCGCTGTCGATTGTATTGAATTCCACTTCGAATATGCTGAGTTCACGCTCGCCCATTAATCTTACACCCGCTCTCAATTCCCCCTTTCTCCAGACACACGTCCCTTATCCCCGATACAGGTCCGCCCAGTGCTTTCCCCCGTTCAAATATTGTCTGCAGGCACTACCGCCAAAGACAGCGTAAATGCAAATGCAAACGCGGTCGTCTCGTGCACGCGTCGCCTGAAATCTGTCCCAACTCCCTCGTATGTGCACTGTACATGCTAGTCCCTCCATCACCCTCGCCTTTCCCAATCCCACAATCAACTTCACATCTCAAAGTCCCTCAAATCAAAGCACAAGATCAATATTATTCACCGCGTTTGTACGCGTTCGCACCACGAGCTCTGCCTCTCTGTCCACCCCCACTTCCACTTCGGCATCAGTATTTGAGAGCGATGAGCCGCCTACAGGCATGTATCAATGGGAAGTAGTTGACTATACTCCCGTCTCGCGCCTGGGTCGAATAACTCGCTTCTCAAGCCCGCCCCCAAAACCTTCCACTCGCAGGACTCCTGTCTTAATCCGCTTTCACATCTCTCAAGGGCAATGTCGTTTCTCGAGGGACATCTTATGCTAGTTAGTAGATAGCTTAGATACCGCTCGTTGATCTTTGTAGATAATACACTGTTGCCGATAATCATTCACATCAATACATGTACCGCAGCGTGATCTTTGATCTTTGGCGAAGATAGTGCATGCAGCACACTGCCCGCTCGCGTACCGTGTTAAGCGACGCTACGCAACGTTACTCGTCGGGTAAAGGACAAACTCCGCTGGATGAACTTGGAGACAGTATGCGTGAGTGAGTGACAGTCTCAAGATATAATGGTCTCAAGTACCTGTGAGGACGACGTTGGATATTTGTAGCGGGTTATCCGCGAGGGACCGAGGGACCATCAAATATTTCATACACAGGCTCTGAGGGAGACATGCAGGAGGAAGAAGGGGTGTGTCCCTGTTTGGTAGACGAGGGAGACAGGTGTTGCCGCATTTTGAGACGCTTTTCAAGGGCTCGTGGCAACAAATGTGCCGGGCGAGCAGGGCCGTCGAACACGATGGGGGGAGGTAGTGAAGAGAAATGGCGAGTTCCGGTGACGTTACTACCAACATTTTGCGATTTTTCACCGTTGCCTTCGGGTGCAACGACGCGAGTGGTCCTAGCTGTTCCAACAAGTGCGGAAGATTCCCCCAGACGCACTGGAGCGTCAAAAATGTCAAAGACTGGAGGAATATTGAGTGCCTCGTATTCTTGCCCGGTTATCGTAGCTGACATTGTTGAGGACGGTCGCACAGGTAAGGATTGCGCAACTCGTCCGGACGAGGTGTGTTGTAGTGCAGTGACAACTGGGCGACGCAGCGAAGACATGGCTGGATAATTTATGTGATGCTCTGTGGAACCCGCCTTTATATACCAGATAGGACATGTGGAATGATCGGTCCTGAGAACATCTTGATCCGAAAAAATATAGGGGGTAACGCACGAAGAATATCATCTGGGAAGGTTGAAAACGATCAGAGAAGTATGCATTGCTATCTTGTGGTGGAATTGAAGCGGCTATAGTGCAGTGTGGTCCATCTGTTCAATCGCAAAACAGCACCGGCCTCGGTGGAAAGTATTGAAACTGCGATTTTGATGAGCTGCCAAGTTCTCTGTAGTTGAATACAGGTTTACAGGGTCACTCTACTCATCTTGGAAAAGCGGCAATAGAAGAGGATATCTCCGTCAGCGGTTTGCACATTACTAGCCTTCTTTGCAGGCGCAAGCAACTTTGAAACGAAGGTCGCTTGGCCGCTGAGATAAAATGACCCAGACGCCGAACGACTACTAATCATCGTATGGTAGTTAACTCACGATCCGTCAGCAAAGGAGGGTTGTGGAAAAGACTTGCATTGAAAGAAGAATGTACGAGTCGGAGTGCCGTATAACGCCACCACTGTTAGCCATGGAGATCATTAGTGTCGGCTGGAAGATATAACATGAACTCAGCTCGCGTCGTCGCTGTATTGCCACGTCGATGTCGATGGCGCACAAACGGCAATTCTCAATCACAGGTTGTCGCAATGTCGCTCGGATATCTGAGTCTATGGTCGCTGATGTGAAGAGAGCCTGTGTAACAACTAAATCAATATTGCACAAATTTAAGGGAAGGAATAAGAGCAACATATTCCACTCGCTGCTCATCTGTTAGTACCACTCCAGCGGCGAAGTTCAGGCTCTCCGGTGGACATTTTGACCGTATCAAAAATGACTTCAACTCCTCAAGAGGCCACGGTGTGACATCACTAGCGTCAAGCATACATAAATTGGGTAGTGAGAGATAATCCAACAGAATTGGATTGTGCTGTCGTCAGGAATGATGCGTAAGGATTGAAGTTGGCCCGTAAATGGTCGTCGGATGTCACGTGAACATCTAACGAGGAGAGTTTGGGCATACGGTCCACATATGTCAATCTCGACATTTGTCAGGTAGGTCCATACGGGATCGAGAAAGTATATGGCCGGGAGGCCGAGGTACTGCCCTAGTACACGCAGAGTTAGTGATGTGCACGGCCTGGTGACGACTTTGGCCTGGCCTGAGATTATGAAAAGCCAAAGCCGTCGGCTCAGGCCGCGGCTTATGGTCATTCAAGTATCCAATCATTTGCTTGGAGTACTTCAACTCGAGACCCGAGTACACTTGTGACCAGCAGCTTTCTACCAATCTCGTTTCGACGGCTTCGCATGTTACCAGCACTGTCATAGTCCGACTCATGGTTGCCAGCTTTTTCGTATATCTAGTGGACGTCACAAGATATGCATGATCCTTGTCTTGGGTTTTGTGGTCCTCGATTGCGTCGCAATATTTACTGCACCCCTTCAAAGGACACCAGTATGACTTAGGTTCAGTCTTCCATTGGCCCGTTTGTATCAACGCCTTTGCTGCTTCCACAGACCGTTCGGCTCCGACATGTGGACCTTTGTGGGCATTCAATATCGCATACATCATCCGCTCATAGCGTCTTGCCACATTTAAACATCACAGGTGCAACATATCACTCTATACTGTTTTTCAAACCTAGCCTCCCGGACTGGACGATCCTCACTGTGCCCAAGATCTCATGCTGGTATTCCCATGTCTCGGCCGTTCGACAATTCATTGATAGAGGCAATGTCATTCCTGAGGACGTCGCCTTGTTCTTGGAAGACGACATTGATATGGAAAATGACATTGACATGGGAATGCGTCAAGTCTGCTTCTCTCCCACTTGGATGGGACATGGTTTTCGTAGGTGTCTGTTCTACGTTACGTACAAATGATATCATACTGTACACGGTTGGCCGAAGAATATTTCTACTCTGAACTTCCGCCGGCTTGGTTCATGTCTACGTTATATGGCCTGCCCGCACGGTCACGCATACACGCATCTTCCTCTCCATGCTGCACTCATGCTTATGCACTTCCCCTCTCCGCATATTCACGAGCTCTTGATCGAGCTTTTGGTTGGCTTATCGAGAGTGGAAGCTTACGTGCTTTCAATGTCGTTCCGAGTTCTTCATCCAACGGGAGGTCCTGTCGAGCGACATATTCCGATGTAGGGAGTGCGTGGAGAGAGCATTTAGCAGACGGCGCGTTCGGAACGTAGAACAACTACCCATTTGTCGTCTATGGTTTCTGTTGATCTGTCCTGTGTATCGCAAGTCGTGTTTATCGATACGTTGCCCGTGTCTCACTCCAGTCCTGTTTGCCATCACCAAACTGCCAGAACTATCCAAACTCTATAGTGCAGAATACGGGAAACTGGATGGCTCATGTCTTGTCAACGCCTCACAACGTCAATTTGAAACTCTCGAGTGGTACGCCTAGATTTCCGGTGCGCAAGTCACAATTCTTCCCACATCACCAGTTCGTAAACGACGCCTGCAGTCCACGCTACACAGAATAATTTTCCCAATTGCGCATTGGATGCGTTCTCACGACGACGCTGAATGCTTTGACCGAGAGGCCGGGTATTCGCAGCGGATTTCTCTCTGGCTCTGGGGTAGGCAATGGTGCAATATGCTCTAGGAAGAGATCATCGTGGCAGAAGTGGTTTGCTGGTCAGCACTTATCAACATTGACCAATATGTTACTCATCCGCTACTAGTGACTCTGACCGTTGTTGCTCACAAAGTAGTGGTCGTAAGGGTCTCTGCTAAAGCGCTAAAGGAACCTGTAAGTGCATGCGTTCGATCAAAACATGCAATTATTTCGATGTCACAGCATAACAAAACTCCCTCTCGAAGACGGGTCGATTTGCAAAATTGAATGGTAGACGCAACAAATGACGAGTACCATTGCCGAAATTTATCACTATATCACGTAGCATCGCATAATGACGACGCTGTTGTGAGCGCATGGATAGTGGGCTGTCGTGAAAAATGTGGAGTTCAATAGGCGAATGCCAATGAGAAGCACGTTTCTGACACACCCCAAATACCTATCATTGAGAAATTGGTAAGTTCATTAACTTGAACCAGACGGCTCTTACGTTTGAATATACCCAATCAAGGTCTCGGCAGAATCACAGGTCGGAAGTGTTGGACCCCGAGCGGCGGGATGGTTTAACAGATTTTATACTAGGGTATGTTTGTCCTCGACGTCGATGTGTTACGGGGTGTCAAATTTCAATGCATGAATGAAAATATCGTCTGAGACTCCCGTGCTACGAACTACCTACAATATCTCTAGCGTTCTGACGTCCATCATGTCGCGAACAGAAGCCATATCTCTGACCCGTGCGATGATATTGTTGTCCGAAGCAAGTCTCTTATACTCCCCACCATGCTGCTGCGCTAGCAACAGTGCGCCAAAAGGCTCTCCAAGGCGAGCGATCAACCTCAATGCTCGCGAGTGAGATTCTGAGTTTTGGTACCTCCCACCACGCTGCTGCGCTGGCAGAAGTGCGCCAAAAGGTTGTCCAATGCGATCGAAAAACCTCAACGCTCGCGACTGAGACACAGAATAAATTGGTCCATATTCTTGAGGAGAACCACCCAGCGAATGGTCTGAAAGAGACCAGGGGATAGACCAAGCTGCCACGGACTTATCGTCTGCAAAGTCGGGCAGCTCAAGGTCAGAACGATTCCACGGACGGACGAACAGGAATGTCTGCTTGGTGGGCCTTGCCTGCGAGAATTGAACTAGCCTGACTCTAGTGGTGATCAACAGGTCTTGAAGCCCATCTGCCTTGACATAATAAGTGAAAGACGTCTCCTCGCCTTGGCCTTGACCGCGGCTCCGTCTGACTTCTGTGATAGGAAATGTGATGCAAGGCAGTTGCAACCTGCGGTTCGCGAAACGAGGAGGGCTCAGGCTGTCAAGCCTGGTATACAGTGTCAAAGCCAGCTCCGCAACGGCAGCATTTTGCAGCGACGAGACGGCGACCTGTATCTGATCTTCAGACCGAGATGGTGACGCACATGGCGGAAGTTTGTACGAGGAAATGTCGGCTGGACAGACAGCTATTGAACTGGGATGATGTTCCGACCCAGTCAAGGGCTGTAATGTCCCCCGACTGAGCAACAATCTCCTGCAGGAGTCGTCCGAGTGCATTCTGTCTCTTCTCGCCATAGATTACAGGTAGGTGAATGCCGAAGATGCCAAACAATGAATACGCGATGTCTTCCTGCAACGTGGTGATACGGTTTGATGCCCATTGCAGTTTCTCTCGGGCACCTGTCATCCCCGGACGGAAGGCGACGAGTGCCTGTGCATCTATACCTGTAGAATCCTGCAACTCCTGCATGATAGCAACAGACCCCTTGTGGTTGTAAGAGTGGTCATCGAGATACGGAGTCCAATCTGCGCAGTAGAAGAGAACAATGTTGGGGGCCAAGAACTCCTGAACAGTCCATCCTCGCGTGTTCCAAATACTGTTTGCCAGAGCGCCCGACTTCGCCAAAGGCGGGACATCCGCGAGGTAGACAATTGTAAGAGCTGAGTGGTGATACCAAACAAACATGAAGTTGACTGATTCTTGAAGCTCAAAATTGTTTTTCTGGTCGATGCAGCATGTATCGCTCCATGCCCAGTGATACCCTGCATCACGAGCAAGTTTGCAGAATGTCTGCAACTTCACCATCGTGCCGACTGCATCCAAATCATACATGACCTTGTCCTGGATGTCGTGCAGCAGCGGCTCCTCGCTTTCCCACCTATGCGATAACATCACCCAACTGAAGTACCTCGCAACCGCTTCTTCGATGGGCTTCGTTTGGAGGGGCGCATGCGTCATCGATGAATACAAAAGCTCTTTGTACTCTGCGCTGTCCATGTAAGCGTTTTTCTGAGCCTCTCGACCGCATAAACGTCCAGTGGAGGTGTTAATTAGGCGAAGCGGAGCGTTGTCCAGTTGAGTGTGAATGGCTTGTCGAATAGCCTCTTCTATTTCAGACGGACTGACATATCGCTGACACAACTCTGGAGAATGAGTTAAGCATTTTCACGTTGACGCATGAGTCATTCGGCACTTGCTTTGTATCTGTGCATCATCCAGCTTGGAGTACATGGTTTTGAAGGCCTCGATTGCTTCATCATAGCGGTGTGCCCCAAGAAGTGCTGCATGCTTCAATTCGTACCCAAGATAAGAAGAAGGATCGAGTTCAATAGCCTACGCATAGGCGGCATCAGCACCATTGCTAGGAAAATGAAGGATGTCATCTGCACCTTTTCCGCGTCGTAAAGGGCCCCCGCATAGAGGTTTCGTTCCAACCGTACCTTACCGCGGTACGCAAAGAGGGAGTAGCATGAGGGGTCCAGCACAATCGCTGCCGAATATAGTTCAATAGCTTTCTCGTAGTTGCATGCAGCCACAGCCTCGTCTCCTTTCGCGACACAGCGCGCAGTGCAGCTTATCTTAAAGGCTAAACGACCTCAGAATAAGTGTCAATGCTCAAGTCGTCTACGTCCCAAAGTCCTCACTAGTAGACCATTCGAGGTAGTTGTCCTTGGCATCCTCGTGAATGATGCGCATCATGTATTGGTAAGATTCGATGGCTTTGATCAGGCGATCAGCGCGGAGGAACGCTTCGGATCGTCTTTGGTTGACAGTTTGCCATAAGCAATCCAAGTCCCAACCGAAGAGCTGTGCAGCGCACATCATCAATCAGTGAAAGTGTAGTCTATGGCTTCGTAGCGACGTACCACAGTGAATATCTTCAATCTTGGCTCAAAAAGTGCTCCACGAGAGAACAAGTCGGTTATACAGGGAATACATTTGTCGAGTCGATTGGCGGCTTCGCTGTGCCGCCCGTCCTCGAAAGCAATTATTGCAAGCTGTACATATAGATACAACTGGTGCACGTGAGAAAACTCGTGAGATCTGACATAAAGCTCACGTTGACAACTCTGCATGAAAGTGTATCTGAGCGTTGATAAGCGGTGGCGAGGCCTTGAACTCGCCGCCTTGCCTCATCGTGACGACCGGCATTGAAAAGTGCAACAGCCTGGATAAAATGGCATCAGATTAGTATGATCAGATTGACTATGAAAATGATGGCGAGGGTACCTTGATCAATAGTAAAAGATCGACGGTAATCGGATGACGATCCGAAAATACGCAAGCAAGGTCGAAAGCTTCCATCGCGTCTAAGAGCTGCTCGCTGCCGCAGAGGGCAATGGCCTTGGAAATGTAGCCGAGTGACGAGGGCTGGATGGCAATGGATTATTATGTCGTCAAGCAGGGTCAACGTCAACAGTGTCATGGCATGCAGAGCATCTGACCGTGACCGAGTCTCGAAGTGCCTTGTCCCACTGGGAGTTGCGCGCCATCACAACTGATCGAACGGCATATGAGCCGTGGCTGTTGCCATCTGCGTCAATCTCTTTGGTCAGCAGGTCTTGGGCGGTATGCAAATCCCCAGTGATGCATGCATCTCGGACCGTCGTGTTTACGGTAGGGATCTGCGTGAAGCCAGCTTTGTTATAAGTAAGTGCATTGAAGGCAGCTGGCTCACGTCAAATAATGAGTAGTTCTTGTCACCGCCAGACCCTTGGTAACTTTGCGAAGAATGGTTACTTGAACTATTGCTATTTCCAGAGAGATCGTCATTGCACGGCTGTGAGTTGCCGCCAAGAACAATGTGAATGGACTGAGGAGCAAAAAATAATGTGCAAGAGGGTACCTGCGTGTCACTGAGAGTAAGGAGTAGCCGTCGCTGTGCTTCTTCGTAATCCTTTATCCTGACCTCCGCCTTGCCTTGCTCAACTATCTCCTTGATAGCCCAGAGCCGAACGTTCCCATCACTGTCTCCACTCACAAGCAGTTCTCCATTGGGAGAAATTGTGACGCAGAGAACCCGGTTGGAGTGGTCGAGCGGCTCTCCTATGCGCTGGTGTGTCTTTGTGCTCCACAGCCGCACAGTCTTGTCGTTGGAGGCGGTTGCAATCAAGGATCCATCAGACGAAATGGCGAGCGAGATGATGGATTCAGTGTGGCCGGTGCAAGGTTTACCTATCTGGTCTCCATTCGACGAGTTCCAGAACTTGACTTTTTTGTCCCATGATGCAGAGACAAGTTGCTGACCGTCAGGCGACCACACAACACTTTCAACGTACAGTTGGTGAGCGTCGATCCGGAGAAGAAAGTCGGTGTTATCGGTGCCCCAAACCTTGATATTAAATGATCCAGTCGCTAATTTTAGCCCATCTGGGCTGAATGCAACACTCCATACCAAAGAACGATGACCTTCGAGTGTTGCGAGGACAGCGCCAGTCTTCGCATTCCATAAGACAACTGTTTGATCCCATGACCCGCTTACAAGTCTCTTGCTATCGGGAGAGAAGCACACAGAGTTCACCCTGCCTGTATGCTTCACCAGCGGACCCAATACCATCTTCTTGCTTTCGATGTCCCAGATGATGATGGTGTTATCCCATCCACCGCTCGCGATTCGGCTTTCATCCGGAGATATTGCGACTGAGTACACCTCATCCGTGTGTCCCTCGAATGGCCCTCCTACCAATACTCCTTTCTCCACGTCCCAAATTCACAGGGTTTTATCATTCGACCCAGTGACGACCCGACGACCGTCTTTGAAGAACGCAGATGCCCTCACACCATCTGTGTGCCCTTTAATGATACGCGCTGGCTTCAGCGTTGTCTGTACCAGCGCCGCCTGCCCTCTTGAGGTGAGATCGATATCTCTTGCTGCATCAGGCACCCCTGACATCTCGCGTTGATCTAGAGAGATAAACGGTCAGTAGAGTTTGAAGTTGACGAGGGCCGTACGTTTTGGATATCGTTGCGTTGTGGATCTTGTGTGGGGTCACAATAGTGTTGGACTTCTGCCCATAACCCAACTCATGTATATGTAGGCATTTATCCACGGTTCTCATTGGCTCCCGACCACGCGCCCACGGCGTGGATCTCATTTAGCTTCTTCCATCATCACTGCCCCCTTTAAACGCCCTGTCATATATCACTGATGCATAAGATCAGCTCCTGAAGTGCTGGGAGGTTTTCTAGCAAAAGCTGAGGTTCGTCCGCGTCCAGAGAGAAGTTTGTATGGAGGGACAACATTTGATTGATGCAATGCTGAAGAAGGCTTTGTAGCTTTGCTCTAGTTTGGTTCGAATCGGTTCAGATTTCCTGGTTTCAGGGTCCTTCTGAGCGCACGGTGGCAACCATATGCATCTATCTTGACTGCAACATGTTCTACTCGCGAGGTCGCAGACGCTAGTGTATACTGTACATGTAAGGACCTCGCGACATCCCACCAGCGTGCGAGTTCAAAGGGAAAGGCGATATCAACGATTGAAGCAACCTATATAATGTGTATAGTCCCAGTTGATATCGCGGCACGTTGCGGATCATGAGCGAGCCAACAACGAGTGCGCTGCCGGTAGCCGAGGGTAGGATGGAGGAGAAGATGGGCGCGAAGAAGACGGAGACGAAGAAGAGGAGTCCAGTGACGATGGGGGTGTCTTACCCCCCTCTGCGCGCTGAATCAGATCCGGGAGAATATTGGTATCATATTACGATGGATGGTACCAAAAAAAATGTGTCCAGTAGGATAGACGGAGTATGATAGATAGACTTGTAGCCTCATCGCTGTGAAGACGCGAAAAGATGACACAGGGGCGAAGCTAGCCTATTGAGAAAGAAACGACGAAATTGATACTCAACTGAGGACTGAGCGCCATCTCCGTGAACGGTACGCAGATCGAAAAAAATCAATTATATGACTGCAAACGGTTGAGATGAGCGTTTTATCGACCTGAGATAAACCCTGGCTTAGAGGAAAGTTTGAGGGTGCGAGTTGTTGAGGAAGTACACGTACATATCAAACGTGCGCATGGTGAGGAGTCGACTCGGAGTCGTCATCGCGCGGGTGGATACCGCCGTTTCGTAGAGAAGACACAAGTCTGGGACATGTGTCCTACGCTATCCCAGAATTGACCAACTAATTGGCGTCTCGATAGCAAGCGGTGTTTGGATCGAAAGCCATCGTTCAAAATGTGGCAAAGCAAGACCAAATAACCCTGAGCGCTTATACCATAGTCTTAGTAGACCCCCGGGCCCTCTATCCGTGTCCAAGTCTCTCAATCTCAAAGCCCTTACTTCGCAGGCAAAACCTTCAGCGTCGCTATTCCATTCACCAACACTCATCTCCATACCTCGTCTTCTCCAAACCTCGCCCCCAACCTGGCATCTACACCCGCGCTTATAAAGAAAACGCACAACCGAAATACGCATTCCATAAGCTCTACTCGCGAGGGAGGCCCCTAGTCGCAGCGCGAGCACATATATTCCGGCTGGTGAAATGAACGGACGTGGAGGGTATGTACAAAGTTATGAAATAGATCCTGGCGAGTCCCTCCCTTATATCTGGTGGGATGTTGTCTTCAGTTATCGTTAGCTCCAGCAAACCACTGCACCTCCTTCCCACTCCCCCAAAATCGCCTACACAACCGCAAATAATCTGTATTTCATGGTCATCTCCAGCTGAACGAGGTTCAACCACAACCATCCCCCAGTATCTTGTTTGGGGTTTTGTGGTCGTCTTGCGCCCGTGTCTCCGCATCTGGGGACGTGACCACCCTTCGTCCGTTACTTCTCATGTGCCCTGGAAAGACTCAGATCACGTCGCCATCTCGTGTTCTGCCCAGAACACAACACTGACGGCCTCCTCCCCTCCCCCCATCGGTACAGTTAGGTGTCGCTTCTGAGGTGTATCTCATCTCTCTCTCCTAGTGGCAAGACCGGCGACGACAGACGGAACCTCGCGAACATCCAAAGGAATCGATCGCACAGTTATTGATGCACTCGATCCTTCACACATTACTATCAGTCGTATCTTAGAGCGGATTGCGTCGCAGTGTTTACTGCACCCCTTCAAAGGACACCGGGATGATTTAGGGTTCAGTCTTCTGTTGTCCCGCGTGTACCAACGCCCTTGCTGCTTCCACAGAGCACCTTGGATCTTCCGGCTCCGACCTCTGGACATTCGTGGACACTCACGATCGCAGACTTACTACCTCGTCCTCTCATAGCGTCTTGCCACATCCAAACGTCACATGTGCAACATATCACTCTATACCGCCTCTCAAACCTAGCCTCCCGGACTGAACGATTCTCACTGCGCCCAAGATCTCATGATGGTATTCCTATGTCTCAGCCGTTCGACAATTCATTGATAGAGGCAAATTCTGACATCGCATTTTGCTTGGAAGACGATATTGATATGGAAAATGACTTCTACTTCTCTCCCACCTGGACGGAACATGGTTTTTGTAGGTGTCTGTTCTACGTTGTCTACAATCGATACCATATTGTATCCTTGAGGTCACTGGTTGAATGGATCTTTCTACTCTGAACTTCCGTCAGCTTGGTTCATGTCTCCGTTATATGACCTGCCCACACGGTCACGCATATACCCATCTTACTCTTCACGTTGCACTCATGCTTACTCACTTTCCCCCTCCGCGTCTTCTACAACATCTTCACTACTCGCCTTTTGCATATTCCCGAGCTCTTGATCAAGCTTTCAGTTGGCTTATCGAGAGTGGACGCTTACGTGCTTTCAATGTCGTTCCGAGTTCTTCATCCAGCAGAAGGTCCTGTCGAGCGACATATTCCGACGTAGGGAGTGCGTGGAGAGAGCATCTAGTAGAAGGCGTGTTCGGAACGTAGAACAACCGCCCATTTGTCGTCCTTGGTTTCTGTTGATCTGTTGCCTGTATCTCACTCCAGTCCCGTTTGCAATCACCAAACTGTCGGAGCTATCCAAACTCCACGGTGCAGAATGCGGGAAACTGGATGGCTCGTGCACTGTCAGCGCCTCATAACGTTAATTTGAAACTCCCGAGTGGTACGCCTAGATTTCCGGTGCGCAAGTCACAATTCTTCCCACATCACCAGTTCGTAAACGATGCCTGCAGTCCACGCTACACCAGAATGATCTTCCTAATTGCTCATTGGATGCGTTCTCACGACGACGTTGAATGCTTTGACCGAGAGGCCGGGTATTCGCAACAGATTTCTCTCTGGCTCTGGGGTATGTAATGGTGTAATATGCTCCGGCAGGAGGTCATCTTAGCAGATGTACGAAAATAAGTGCTGGCCAGTAAACCAGATCAACATTGACCAATATGTTACTCGTCCGGCTAATAGTGACTCTAACCGTTGTTGCTCATAAAGCGGTTGTCGCAAGTACCAAAGCGCTAAAACCTCTGAAAATCCCTGCAGGTGCCGGTATTCAATTAAAATATGCAATTAATATGTTCTGATGTCACATCAGACTGACAGTAAGGACATTCTTGAATGTTAACCCAACCATGCGCACCGAAATGCAGTGATTAGGGAGAGCTCGGCCCTCGAAGAATTGATGTTTCGGCACTAACTAACTATATTCCCTCTTTGACTTGAAGAGTCCGAAGGTTGGAGATGCCATGAGAGTCTGTTGTCCTCGGCAGTCCCCAACCATGATATATTAGAGCGTATTTGGATCGGCAACACAAAAGACATCATACCTTCGTATCCCCTTCAAGCCCTTTTTTCGTCGACGAAGGGAAGATGTGAGCCGCCTCAGTCGGGCACACCAAAGGGCCCTTACTCTGCTCGCTTTCCTTACTTCCCTTATGTGTGTCGAAGTACTTAAAGTAGCTGGTGAAGTCATAGAAACCAGTTATGACGCAGCAATAACCATTCACGAATAAGGGCCTGATTGAAATAAGATACAGATCGTATAGGTGAAATGCAGGTACTCACAGAATCGTCTGCCGACCTCTGATCAACGGGGCTCACTTCAAGAGCGTGTTTTAATTCTTCCTGAAGGTCACCGGATGACGACCTGGAAGAGAGGGAGGATGCAGGGCTCTGATCTTCAAGTGCCTGAGATTTGACTGCAAGTTCGAAACGTCAGTCATGCACGCATTTACCGGTAACAGTGCACTCACACAAACAGACGAAATAATCCAACTACACTTTAGTAAGAGAGAGATCTAAAGCGCAGTGTCGCTTTTGCAGTCATTAATGTCCTTCGCGATGTTGTCACGAACCAATGTGACTTGGAGCATAGATTATCAGGTAGCCAAGAAGTCTAGCACATATAAGCTAGTCGGATCTTACTTCTTTTGATCCGAGATTTTGAGGGTGCCTGCCGCTGCCCACTCCTCCCGCACCCTTTCCTCTGGCCTTGCATCCACCCTTGCCCTCCGGCGTCCTCAATGTTGCAACTGCCACCTCACCCTCTGCTGCAACCAGCCGCCGCACTCCCAAACCTTTTCGCACCCTCTTCCTCTTGAAGACTGGTCGACATGCAAAACTGAATGGTAGACACAACAAAAGACGAGTACCATTTCCGAAATTTACCATTCTATTACGTAGCGTCGCAGGCACGAGCGAAGGAATTAAAGTTAAGACTTTTGAAAAGTTCATTCAATCTCTTGAATTTACTCGTCCATTTGTGGGTACGGTGAATACAGTCCATCTACAGTACCTGACGTAAGACTGATCACCATCCTTTTGCTTCGTAGTCTGCCAGCGTGTCCTTCGTCGTCTCTGCGATAGTCCGGTACTTCAGTCCGAGGATCCGTGCGGCCTTCGTGGTGTCGTAATAGAGAAGGTGTACAGTGGAGGGGTGTCCAGTACCACCACCGGGGTTACCCTTCGGTAGACCACCCGTTGCGAGTTTAGGTGGCGGCGAGATTGCATTAGCAGCGTCAACTACGAGATGTGAATAGTGGAACAGCGATACAACGAAGTGCACCTACTAAAATCCTGCCATTTCCAGAGTCCTGGAGAAAGATAAATGTCTGGTCATTGCTGAATGGATGGAGCTGCCGTACCTGCGCTAACGATAATTCGCTCGCCACCTGCAGCTTCCTTCTCAAGCGAGAGGACGTGCGCCTCGGCAAGATCACGCACGTCGACCCAGCATGTACCGGTAGAAGAAAGAAACTCGTTTGTCGCTCCGCTGGAGTTTGGATGAGCGACAAAGTTGTAGAAGAACATTGCGGAAGTGTTTAATGACGACGCTGTTGTGAGCGCATGGATAGCAGGCTGTCGTGGAAATGTGGAGTTCAATAGGGGAATGCCAATGAGAAGCACGTTTCCGACATACCCCAAATACCTATCATTGAGAAATTGGCGAGTTCATTAAAATTCCCGAGATATACAAAACGACTCACATAAGGCGGATTAACAACGCTGAGATCCCAGCCAACACTGGCTTTATGTTTATTCCAAAACTCCCAGGCCGCTGAAATGATATGAATATTAGTTCACGATGAGCATGTTTGATACCTCGCGGTGACCGTACCCTTCTCAGCAAGAGTCTTCGATGCGCGATACTTCATCATATTAGGCGCTTCACGACCTTTCTCTCTCACAATTTCGAGACATTGCTCGTTCCAGTCTAGTTCAGAGAAAGTAGTTGGCGTTGGCGAATCACGCAGAATCGCAGCTCCTGATGAAGTAACCACGATCCGCTTGACAGATTGGCTGATGCAATGTCCATTAACAGCGCACAACTTCAAACAACGATGAAGCCCTACCCGTGATTGAGAGCACTCTTCAGAATCCCAACTGTACCGTTGACTGCGGGATTGATGAGTTCTAAAAATGAGTGAGTAAAGATCAGAGCGCTAAGTCGGTTCACCACACCGTTCGGGTCATCCGCGTTCATGTGGAAAGGCGAGGCTGTGTGCTCAATGGCATCAACACCTTTGACTGCCTCATCAAATGCTCCTTCCTATGTCATTCATCAGTCAGGTTCCGCTCTATCACTTTCTTGCCTATGCATACCTTTGTGATATCTTCGACGATGACCACCTCATGTTTGTCACCGTAAGAGCTGAAAAGTTGTCTGAGGTGTGCTGCCTTTTCCTCAGACCGGACTGTCCCACGGACAGAGTACCCCTTCTCAAGAAGGGTGCGCACGACCCAAATTGCGATATAGCCATTCGCGCCAGAGACGAGGACCTTGCAGGGAGGTTGCACAGCAGGCATGATAAAGCGTTTTAGGGAGGGAAATAGAGGTCGTCTATGCTCGTGAACAGCACGCCATACTTATCTATATCTGCGCCGTCCTTATCTGGTGGATCTCCGGACTTCCGCACGCGCGGACTTGCCTTACTAAGTGCACAATGTGACGCTTGAAGCTCAGCTGCGTTCTGTTTCATCCGGGCCGCGGACCACGAGAACTGTGAAGCGTGCGCGTCAAGTGGTGATAATATGTATGCAAGGCCCATTGGCAAGGCATATAGATACTATAAATGACTGATTAGCACAAGATTAGCACGTGCAGCATGCACTAAACGCCCGCGAGAGATATACATACTAGTGCACGTGTTAGTTCCGACTAGTTCAGGACGACTTCTACACTGGCTCTCGCGATGGCAAGGTTGTTTGCCAGACTTGCGCCAGATGATGAATACTGACACAGCGGCGGTTTGGGAGTTTTCCAGTATGCAAGATTTGTTTTGAAATGTTATTGATAAATTTGGCATTTTCATTACACATTTTGACATGATAAAAATAACAAATTTAGACAAGTGGCAAAATCCTGGGCGAGATTGTATATTTTATGCACCATTTTGACACCGTAAAAGAAAGTCATTTAACCAACAGCAAGATTTGAAGAAAAATGTTCGATCATTTTGATTCAAATCTTGCATGGGGTGAAACTGCTTTCCAAATAGGTAAATTTTAATGTCTCAAATTTTCCTCACATTTTACCCTATGCAAGATTTGAATCAAAATGATCGAACATTTTTCTTCAAATCTTGCTGTTGGTCAAATGACTTTCTTTTATGGTGTCAAAATGGTGCATAAAATATACAATCTCGCCCAGGATTTTGCCAAATTTATCAATAACACCCCAAAACAAATCTTGCATACTGGAAAACTCCCAAACCGCTGCTGTGTGAACACAGTAGATTGGTGCACCACAATTGAATTGGTTTTCCTTGCAGCTACCACTAGCACATTTCTATGTTCGGCTTCATCGTTTTCTCCCACGAATTAGAGGGACATCATTTGGAGAAAATCCTAGCGAGTAGATCCAGCTCTGAGCTGCAGCCTCTGATGCGACTTGAGTGGCACATTTGCCAGTGGCTCCCTCCCAGGCAATAAGCTCTCCATTATCACCACTGGTTACTATCACTGCCCATCTTCTGATACTGCCACTAACCTCACCAGTGACGTCGCGACTCTCAACACAACGGCAACCTTCACCCTTCATGTCTCACCGGCAAAGTGTCTTTTCATATATATCATAGGTTGCTGACAAGTCACCACTGAAAACCTCATATCGTGATATACAATTATTTAATCTATAAAGCTGAGTCATCATACTGGCTGTCGAAATAACAATATAAAGCACAACAAGGTTGGATCAAGAGGGGTGCAAATGGCAAATCCTGGATATATAACTCAAATTTACATAAGCTTTTCAACCTTAATATACAGCCACTTGAACTTTCAAAATATGCGTTCTGAGTTTTCAGCTAGCGGTCTCGCAAGTGAATGAAAATTCTTGTTAGCTACTAGGAGGGGGGGGGTTTACTATTGTAGAACACAACTAGGTAGTTAGCTAAATAAGAATCGTGTGCGCAAGTGTGCTACTTGCCAAAAAGCAAATTTTGGAAGTAATTTTGTGAACATGTGATCAAAGTAATGTGTGTGATATCAATATATGCACATGATATGTGCCGTCCATCTTGACGCGTCTCGTACTCTCACTATATTCTTATGGATTCTTTGCAATGGCACATGCATACATTTGAATCATCAAGTTATGACATTTCTGATGACAATAGCGACTGGGACTCAGATATGAGTTCTAATTCCAAGATCTCATATCAGACAGACTTAGACTTACAATCACAGTATCATTCTACTTCTATTGACTCTATTGATTCATCTGGGCCTTTGCACCCCTTGGATGCCTTCCTAGAATTGGTAGTGGCACCAGAAGATCTACCAGATCCTTATGAAGTAGCCAGAACTAGTGTTGCTGCAGTTCTGGCTTCTGACTAGCTTTAGCCATAGACAGAGCTGTAATTAGCCAAGCCGTGTATTTAGTTATAGATTACATAATTCATGGCCTGGCCCAGTTAATGAATCCACGTTTACAGTCTCCGAGCTGGCTTCAAGCCAGCTCCCAGATTTAAAATTAGAATATTATATTTATATATATATATAATTGTGTGTTTAATTATAAACATGCTGTCAATTTCTAAAAATGGAACAAGACCATTGATCTCCTACACAGTACACTTGTCGGATATTGACAATCGTCATTGATCATAAATCAATATGGGCCCTCAAAATGATGTAAGTGACATATCCGACTTCGATATACAGAAAGCTAAGTCAATTTAGCAATACTGTAGTCTTGATCGTGCTCACAAGATTCGAGCGGAACAAGCAGAGATGGGGGCTTCTTGACGCCATAGACCAGTGGGGATGGGGGCAAGAGTAAATGTTGTGGAGATGGGGCTGGGAGTGAACATTGTGGAGACAGAGGTCGTGGGAGATGCTGTCGAATGGCTGATGAAGAGATGGCTCGGTGCAGTGAAGGAATGGCTAGGTGCGGTGTGGAAGAAAGTTGGTAGGAGGTGGGAAGAATAGTGTAGAGCCACCAATCCATCTTCCTCCTCTGTCATTCGTTACAACGTCAAGGGCAAATGTACCTAAATAAGAGTATATGTACATCAATGAGTGCAGACAGGTGCAGGCCCAAGTGAGTGCACAAACAAGTGTGAATGGGCACAAACAAGCGCGAATAGGCACAAACAAGTGCGTGTGGGCACAAATGAGAGTGGGTGGGTACAAACAACTGCAAATGTGGAAACCCAGTCTTGTCTTCACCAAAGGGAACAGCATTCAATGGGATGACATTGTCCTCAACCAAAACCTTGACTCCCTTTATGAATACACACAGACTAGCGCCCAGACCCAATATCAATGTCGATTCTCTGCTGACGCTGCAGAGTTAGGTTTCCTCAATGCCATCGATTTGCTGGAGAGCTGCAGTGATAGCTGAATCTATGTTGATCAGTGTTAGCACATATCAAAACATTGCTGCGCCATGGCGACTCGCCTGGAGCACAAAATAATATGAGATTGAGCACATGTGACTGTGTCAACTAGACGCACCATGAATGTCTTCCAGCTGTCTTTGGGATCATGCTGGTCAAAGGACCATATGTGCCAGAGACAGAGGAGGAATGGCGCTATGACACTTATCAGATAGAATGGGAGGTGCTGGCCATTCAAGTATTGTCAGGGATTCATAACAGACCGCTGTCCTCCACACTTACCAGCATGACACAATTGGTAAGGATAATGTCCCAATTGAACTGGCCCATTGTTGCAACCCAAGTGAATGGGACGGCCCAGCTGCAAGCGAAGCTTTGAAACCAGATAAGGTGGGTATACTTCTACATAAAAAAACCATACCGAGGAACATGATGCATTTTCAGTGGCCTTATTGATGCCAGACAATGCAAAACTCACCCTGCCAACTAACGGTGTGGGTGAGGAAAATAGCTTGCTAGTGGAAGTCAATATATTCCTAGGGTTCGAGGATTATACTCGTCCCAAGGGGATTGCTACTGGGCAGCGATCCTCGATAAATGCGAGGAGAAACACAAACTAGACTCTGTCTAACGACCTGAGTCAATCCTATCATAGATAGGATGAAGGACTTGTAGATGTGAGAAAGTGCGGATGAGCGTGGTGTCTTCTTACTTGAGGGTCTTATATATAGCTTGTGTAAAATGCAGTGACAACACAACTACACTTTTGATAAGACGATAGTTGCCAGCTCCTCAAGTTCACGGTCAACAGATTTTCTACTTCTCAGTTGATAACATGGTGTTCATGGGTGGTCAAAGAGTAATTAGATTACCTATTTGTTTTAAAGAAACTATACTGACTGGGTTTGTGAATTCTTAGTGAAGAAGTATCTGTTAGGTATGTCTCAACCTATGAAAGTCTGTTTCAACTTTGTCGTATTCTCCTGACTCATGTCTCTCTTCTGGTAAGAGAGAGGGTCTTAATACACGTAAAGCTTAGTTCAGATAACAGTTAACAGTTGTTATATAGTCAACCTCCTGTAAGGTACTATATAACTCGAAAATTGGATGTGGCTTAGTCTTACTTCAAGGCAACTTGTAGGCCTGCACTTTATCTATGTCTCACCAGGTCTCACTCTCGTTTAGTGTGATAGGTGTAAAGTGGGAAGTTATATTTCATGGGTGTAAAATGGGCTCCTTTTATACCTTTTGGGAAGCCAGATTACTAAGCATGATTCATCACATGGATTGGTAAGAATATTCTTACAAAGCAGTCCATTTGGTGTGGTGAGTCAGCTTGTTTTACTAAGTAGTTTACAAGTACAGTGTAGTTTTACAAAGCATGATGAATCAAAGGCATCAGTCATCACATGGATTGGTAAGAATGTAATTTCAAACCAGGCCTTTTGGTGAGCTGAGTCATCCTTGTTACTAAGTAGATTATAAATACAGTTGCAAGTCTTATGAAGCATGACAAATCATTGACAAAACATGATGAGTCAAGCTGAATCCTTACAAATCAGGTTATTTCCCAGTCACATGACATGCTTTACAAACATGTTCTGACAGCTAGTGAGAAAGTCTGATGCTGAATAAGTCCTAGAAAAATAGAAACAGAAAGAATGTCCTAGAAAACATAGAAACATAGAGAATGTCACAGAACAGAAAAATAGAAATACATCGAAAATTGAGTCTGAGACAAAAGAGAGAAGAGTTCAAGATAATGAATCAAGGAGAAATGGTAGAGTCTCTTGGTAATAGGGTACAGTATAGTTTATTATACCTTCCTTATCACTCCTTATATACACATGTCATGGTATGAGTTGCATACCATGCATGACACCGGGGAGTGTTCTTCCGTCGAGGAGGCATGTTGGTGGTGGTGGTGGTGAAGATGATCCAACAGCAGAATTACCAGTCTAGATATATCATGACATCTGGGGAAACTCCAGAACATGCCAATGTGCAGTGATCCTGAGTCCCTGATGGAAAAGCCCAAAGAACGATCATCATGAGGTATGACTCCGCAACTCATACATGCTTCATGGAAGTCAAATCTGATTCAGCGGTGAGTGGGGGGTGAAAAAAACTCACGCAATTGTGCATACCTGGAGAGAATCAACTCCAACTTGAAGCTCCAGACTCCAGAGGGCCCAAAGGCTTGAAGTTGAGCACGTCTTCATCCTCAGGTGTAGTTGAATGATTGATGGAATCAAAACTGGATCTCCATCAATAAGCACTCGCTGAGTCATCGTTATTATGTGGTATGGCTGGATTGCCAATTATGATGGTTCAGGAAGTCATGATGAACATGTACAGTACTTGTACAAACTACTCCATACAGGTATCCAACAGCATCATGATCTAGTTTTTTTTCCGGTGTGGAATTGAAGATGTTGCATGTAATGGGGAGTCATTACATGGGCGCAAACTTGCAATCACATTAGTTTGTAAGTACTAAGATAAATGGACTACTCACACACAAGTCGATCTGTGAAGCGGTGGGCACAGAGGCACTGCCTCAATTACACAGGGTTTGTTGAAGAATGGAGGGGAATGTGTGATAGGTACATCAGGCTGGTTTATATCCAGCAAGCACGCAGCTGGTGCAGGTGGTGTAGAACGAAGTATATGAAGCAATGAGTGAAGGTGGTTGTAGTCGGGATCCTCTGAGAATGTGAGAGAGCACGTGTAAATGAGAATTGTTGCAAACTTGACAGGAATTCCATGACATAAATCTTTGATGGTAGTGTTCACTTTGCGCTCGAGTATGGAAGCACTGGAAAGTTTCTCTTGGTCACTGGTTAACCATGGAAGGGAGCCCTGCAAGAAGTATATCAACATGTACATAAGTGACTCGAGATCGTCACAATGACCTGGTTCGACTCCCAAGTGATTGTTGATTGACACAAATGCAGGAGTGCCAGTGAGACGTTGACCTTGGCGAAATGGTATATGGACACTGGTTGACATATTCCAGAATTCCTTCATGATACCGAAATCAATAATAAAGGCAGTGTGCCTCAAATCGCCAAGACCCAGAACAACATTCTGTGGTTTGATGTCACTGTGAATATACAGTGGCTCAAAAAACTGTCCGCATGTTTGCACTATTTTCACTATTTACATTATTGTGTATGAATGAACAGGTATATCTAGAACGTGCCAGTGGGGTATTTTGTAGTACCCCTTCAGGGCAAGATTTCGAGCCCTTACCCGTGGGAATCCATTGTAATATGGTGGAGCTATGAGCATTACAAAATGATGACTCATGCGGACAGTTTTTTGACCCTAGATTTAAATTCTATAAATTATGAGTTATGACACCATAAATCCATGTCACTATTAAATAAATTATGAAGTGGTGTCATTATGACATTATTACACCTATTTCTAATTATATAATAAAGGATGTCCCATATATCATAGTCATAATCACTATGAAAGTCATCTCCCCTGCTCAAAGTGATAATATCCTGTCTCTGTCTATTGCTGGCCTCTCCACTCATCAAATAGCCTCTATAACTGGTGTATGCAAGTCTACTGTAGCTAAGCTCATCAAAGAATGTCACCTAGACAAGCAAAACTTCAGTGGAGGTTGTCCATCCAAACTCACCTCTACTGATACAAGGGTCATTATCCAACATATCACTACAGAAAAGGCTAATAATGCTGTCCAAGTCACTTATCATATCAATTCCATCATCACTACTCCAGTTTCTTCACAAACAGTAAGAAATGTCCTTAAGGAAGCCAATCTTAGGGCTGTAACAAAAAAGAAAAGCCTCTTCTTTCCATCACTTACAGGAAGAGAAGACTAGTGTTTGACCTAGCCCATCAACACTAGACTGTAGAGGACTGGAAGTTGGTCAGATGGTCAGATGAGACTAAAATCAATAGAATTGGGTCAGATGGGAAGGTATATGTGTGGAAAAAGAAGGGGGGGCCTCTTACAGACAGAGAGATTAATGAAACTCTCAATTTTGGAGGAGGTTCTCTAATTGTATGGGGCTGTATGGAGCAGAATGGTGTGGTAATTCTTGCAGAAGTTGAGGGGAGGATGAATGCTGACCAGTATGTGGGCATTCTCAACCACCACTTGCTTCCTAGCATGACAGAATTAGAAATTAATGAAGAAGATATCATTTTTCAATAGGATAATGATCCCAAGCATACATCCAGGAGAGTCAGAGAATGGTTTGAAGAGCACAATATTCATCTCCTTGACTGGCCAGCACAATCTCCTAATATTAATATCATTGAACATCTATCAGGAGTACTCAAGAAGAGGCTTTTAGCCTATGACCACCCTCCTAAAGGGGTATGGGAGTTATGCGAGAGAGTCACAGTGGAGTAGGGAAATATTACAGCAGAGGACTGTCAGAAATTGATTGAAAGTATGCCTAGAAAGATAGAAGGAGTGATTAAAGCCAAGGGAGGTCACACAAAATACCAGAACACTTGATTATCTGTGTAAAATATTTGGGTCAAAAAACTGTCCGCATGAGTCATCATTTTGTAATGCTCATAGCTCCACCATATTACAATGGATTCCCACGGGTAAGGGCTCGAAATCTTGCCCTGAAGGGGTACTACAAAATACCCCACTGGCATGTCCTGGATATACCTGTTCATTCATACACAATAATGTAAATAGTGAAAATAGTGCAAACATGCGGACAGTTTTTTGAGCCACTGTAACTGTGCAAGTGAATGTATTCGAGACGTGAGAGCTGGGGAAAGGGGTTAGTGATCTGTACATGCAATCCACACACTGACTGACCAGCTGATCTCCTAGATTTATGACAGTGTCAAGGCTGAATTTTCGGCTGTGGGAAAGGAAGAGACTGTGCAGGGATGGCCCAAGGAGATCGAGAACGAGAGCATGATATGTCAACTCCTTACCGAACCAGAGGGTGCAGGGAATACCAACACCACCTTCAAGGTGTTTCAAAATGTTGTATTTGTGCTGCACAGAAGATGAGTAGGTGATAAGTTCCAGTTTTTTTTTTTAATTCCAATTTTTGTCCTATTGAGAGTTTAGACTCTATGGAGGACAATACAATCTAGTCTAAGGGGCCCCCAGTGCCCCGTAACACATCTCTGAGTGCGTGAATGCCCTGGTGTAGGGCGTGCCCCACCAGTACACCATTCCTGCCAGCCATTTTAGATGTGCCACCCATCGAGTATGAGATGACTTTTATGTGTGTGCAGTATATGTATGATCTGTCGTATGAAACTTCTTAACACGTACTCGGCCACCGAGGCGGTCAGGTACAGGAATCAAAATGGATGCAGTAGGGTTTATAGTGGAGGTTTGGCCGGTAATTGACATGGGGGCCTATCCTGCTCCTGCTGACTGGTTCCATGGGGGATGGTGCGGATTCCATGTAGTTGAGTGATTGGATGTGGTGGTACAGTGTGATACAGGATATGTGGGTGAGGGCTTTGGATACAATGACAGTTATGCGTCATGGTGAGGTTCTACAGAGTGAGGCAAAAGATCGTTATTTGGACAGTTTACGAGGCAAGGGTACATCACTGAAGGTTGCTTTCAGTCTTCTGGTAGTGTTGACAAACAGGATGAGGTGTGGGGTGGTGGTTAGGTCAGATAGAAGGAAGGGAATGGAGGAGGCCTTGTGGCCTAGTGCCCTGGGTAAGTGCATGACATTCACAACAGTACTGTGGGCAGGCTAATAAGTAGTGATGTACCGTTTCTTCGACTTGCGGGCAATGAGGACAATATGGAGTGATAGTTTTACCAATACAATGGAGATGTTTGTTGAGTGGGGCGTGACCAGTATGCAGAGCCATGTACAGACCAGTGAGACATTTTGGGAAGGTGGAGGTGGGTTTGATGAATGAGCACTGCAAGAGTTTGGGGTCAAGGGGATCGATATGATTATGGTGTGGTGATTTTCTCCAGATATGTTCCCATCTGGCATGTATGTCTTTGTCATGGGCTTCCTTAAGTGCCAAGATGCTTAGAGGCAGGGTTCCGAGACGAAGGTAATGAGGGAGTGTTAAACGTGGGCTGTCGTTTTGTCTATTTTCTGCAGCTGACTTCGCATGTTTATCAGCCTCTTCATTTCCGTGTATGTCCGAGTGTCCTGGCACCAAACGAACTGTTACTGCAAAGTCATTGTGTAGCTTGGCGATTCTTTGCATTATTCTGCGAAAACAATCTGCCAGATAGGATCCTGGACATGAGTGGAAACTCTCACCGGTCTGAATGGAGGCTTGGTTATCGACTGAGATTGAGAGAGGGAAAGTCAGGTTCCTTTCAGTGGCAATCAGCTGTGCAGCTAAAGTTAGTCCCACTTCCTCTGCCTCAAAGACTGTATGTTCGTCTTTTGTACTGAGGTGATAGTGTAGCATTCGCAGGACCTTTACTGCTCGGAAGAGGACTGCTGTGACTCCGATGTGTCCTTTGTATCCTGAGCCATTACTATATACTTGGATGGTGTCGACTAGTTGCTCGTGCTCCTCGATGGCCTTCTCCTTGCTATCAGCAATGTGTACGGTCCAGGGATTCTTCATGTAGAAAAACAGGGTGTCTGGTGAAGGACAATGACGGCAAAAGGCCAGGTTATGTGACTACTGACATGTGCACTACACAAGGCAGGTGATTACATAAGCTATGGTAAGTTTCAACGAGCATGATTTCCAACACTTCATGGATGGGGAGCATCGTGCTGGTATGAGGGTCTCTACCTTGTCTGGAATGATGGTGAAGTGGTGAGTGAGTCTATGGAGGGAGGTATGGTGTGATGCAACATAATGTTTTGCTGCCTTTTGAAGTGGTTGGTGAATGGGGTGAGTACCAGGATGGGATGTGAGGCGGATGATGGCACAATGACAGGTGTTCTGGAGTAACAGTGGGATGGGAAGGAGATTGGCGTGTGTCTCGAGGACGTCAGTTGCAGTGGTTTTCATGGCTCCAGTGATGGCTATGGCAGCCATGCATTGCACTGTGTCAGGTGCTTTGCTACTCCAACAGATCCTCTCTGCAGCTTGTCTGTGCCAGCTCGGTAGATTGGGGAGAACCAGAGATCAGATGCGTAAAGCATCTTCGGTACTGCAACTGCCTGGTATAATTGACGCATCAGTTGCAATGGTATGCCCTTGGCAGCAGATGAGAGGCGACGTAGCTGTAGTACATAAGAGGTTCCTTGTGTGACAGCATTGTCAACTTGTGCCTTCCATCGTAATTCCTGATCGAGAATGACACCAAGAAATCAGTGCATTGGAGTGGGTCTGATGACTGCACCTTGTATGTGCATGTTCGGTTGTTCTTTGTGTCTGTTCATAGAGAAGTCCATTAGTGCAAATTTATTAATTTCAAAGTGGGAGTTGTGATCTCTTTTTTTTTTTTTTTTTTTTGATCCTTGTTTATTGTCCGTTGGGGCGATGCCCTATGGTAGACAATACATACTGTATGTTCGGTTTGTGTTAAGTATGTGCTGTTCTATAGTATGTCGTGCTCAATGGTTCAAGCCGGGGCGAGAATGTTAACACCAACTGAAGGCGATAAGGTGGTAATACATCTGACCATTGTCGTATTCCATGTTCTCTCTATACGTCTCTATTCGTCTCTTTCCTTGGGGGGGGACACATCACCGAATGCTGATTCGAGCCTGCGAGTATTCGCGATGTATGTGAACAATGGTTTGAAGCTCTTGGGGTCGTTCAAGAGTTGTTTGAGATGGGGGGATTGCGTTCCGAGTTTGATTTGCATTTTGGTGCGCTGCCGGAGATATGCCGGGCATTCGAGGAGGAAGTGGTAGACTGATTCGTTCTTTTCTTCGCATTGGTGGCATGTCGCCGTTGGTGCTTTTGCTATGCGGTGGAGGTGCTTGTTGAGCGGTGCATGTCCCGTGCGAAGCTGGACCAGGAGGGAGCTGTGACGTCTCGGTAAGGCGTCGATGAGACTGGCAAAGTGTTTTGAAGGGGTGGTTGGGTCTATGGTTTTGATTGCTCTGTATCGAGGTGACTTGTGCATGATTTCTCTTGCTTCGTGCTTGATTCTCTCTGCGAACGTTTGTCTCATTGCTGATTTGCTAATGGGGAGGAGTTTCGGGAGTCCGTTGCGTGCCTGTAAGGATTTCGGTAGGTTGCGCGTCTCTGAGCTCTCTCCTCTCGCTGCTCTCTTGGCGAGGATGTCTGCTTCCTCGTTGCCTGGGATGCCCTCGTGGCCTGGGGTCCATCTCACCAAGAGTTTCCTTCCGTCGTCATCTGGGAGAAGTTTACGGAGGTTGTCGTGGAATATGTCCATGAGGCAATGGCCTGGCTGTGAGTTGAATGCACCCGTGGCTCTTATCGCCGCTTGGTTGTCCACTCCCAGTGACATTGTACCCTCTCCCCCTGCTTCTTTTAGCAGCTGCACTGCTAAAATCATGCCTATTATCTCTCCTTTGTACACCGTATGTTCCTCAGCGCTGCCTAGATGGAATCTCAGCTCCTTCACCGTCTCTCCGTTTCTCATCATTACGGCTGCTCCTCCGATCCCTCCGTCTATTGCTGAGCCATCCAAATACGCCCTAAGGTTCTCGTTCGCAAGTGTGTCTTCCTTTACTGCCTCCTCCATTTTGTGCGCGATGCTGGTGGTGGCATCTGCTTCCCACTTGGGGAAGTGGCAAGTAGGGTCGATCTTTTCGATTGTTGAAGGGTTTGTTCTGAATTCGTTCATTAGCTTGTAGAGTGGGGCTGGGTGGTGCTTATGCCCTTCGAAATTTCTCTTTGCGCAGAAGTTATACACAGACCTAATGCCTTTTGCTAGCGGGTGTGCTTCTGGGAGGGTAGCCATGCGGAGGGTGGCTCTGAAGCATATTTTGCGAAGTGTCTGTTGGAAGGGTAAGATGTTAGTGTGTGTGTCTAGTAAGTCTGAAGCTGTGGAGTGCATTCCGCCTGTGATCAAGAGGGCTGCCATTCTTTGGACTCTGGCCATTTGCGAGGCGAAGCCGCGCGCTCCCCTACCGTTCGTTTTCTTTCCTTTTCCTTTTGAGATTAGACCTGCACACCAAACGTCAGCGGCGTACAGCATTTTGGGGACGATCACCCCCTTGTATAATCGTTTCATCAAACGGCTGCGGATGCCTTTCGTCGTTCGAATCATTCGGTTGCATGCCAGCGTGTAGTTAGTTCCCTTGGCCAGTGCATATGCTGCATGTTCTTTGAAATTGAGATTCTCGTTGATGATGATGCCTAGGAACTTATGCGATCTTGAGGGTTGAATTTCGTGGCCGTGAATTGTGATGGGAGGGTGTGGTGATGGCTCAGATTTGCAGGGGGTCTTCTTCACTTGGTATTCGTTTCTTGGAGAGGCATATTAGTGCCGTTTTGTCTAACTCGAATTCCGCGTTGTGCTCTCTGCTCCAGTCGAGCGCGACCGTTGGGTTTTTCCATCATATTCTTGAGTTTGGCGTTTGATTCTTCGTAAGATCGGCCTTTTGCTACGAGTGCTACGTCGTCGATGAATCCTAAGCTTAATTCTCCTGCGCGTGGGTTGGGGTTAGCAACTTTTAGAAGGTCAGAGTTATAGAAAATGAAGGCCAGGGGGGATAGCGGGCAGCCCTGGTCGACCCTGTTTACCACGTTGAATACTTCGGATTGGTAGTCGTCGAATACGAGGTATGTGGACCAGTTGTCAAGGCGTCATTTGTACCATTCTATGTATTCTTGCGGGACTCCTGCTTTTTTGAGGTTGTGTAGAAGCTTGTTGACTACAACACTGGGAAATGCAGCTTTAACATCGAGAAATAATAGAGACACATAGCCTTCTTTGGATGCCCAAGCGTCCGTGATGAATTTTGTGAGGAGGTGGAGTGAGTCGGTGGTTGAACGGCCTGGGCGGCCTCCGAAGTGTGTAGTGGCTAGAAGGTTGTTCTGTTCGGCGATGTATATCAGGTCGTCAGCTACGCAGGATGATAAGATTTTGGCCATCGTGTCGAGCAGTGTAATCGGTCGGTATGCTTTTGGCAGGCTGTAATCTGGGCGGCCTGGTTTGCGCAGTACTATCGTTGAGGAGGTCTTCCACTGTTCTGGGTAGATGCCTAGCATGAACGTCGCTCGGAATATGGGTGTCATGTATGGGACAAGGAGGTCAGCGCATTTCGTAAAGACACAATTACTTATTCCATTTGGGCCTGGGGCTTTGTGCGGTGCTAGTCTAGCTATGGCGCGAAATATCTGTTTGCTCATGATTAGTGCAAATTCACTGACAGGCGACGGGTAATGATAATTAGGATCGATATACTCATTCTCGGGTGGGGGTTGGAAGAACACATCGTATAGCAGCTCGCTCTTCCTTGCGTTGTCCTGCGGGTTTGAGCTTTGATTTACGTTTGCCGGGTCCTTGAGCGAGGTGATTCTGGTGTGGTGTTGGTCCGTGGGGTTGCTGGCGACATACTTGTGGAAGTTCCAAACTCCTGTCGGTTGTAGGTTTTCTAACCATTTGTTCCAGTGTTGTTCTTTCGCCTTCTTGATGCTCTCTGAGAATTTGTTTCGCGCGATTCGGTACTCTTCGTGGATGGGTTTCATTCCTGCGGGCGAGTTTAGCTCTTGATTTACGGCTGAGTTTGTGTACTTCCTTTCGTTCTTTGTCCAGGGTTTTGGACCACCATCTTTTCGCGTACGGTGATGGTTTGGTTTTGGGTACATGTTTTTCTACGGCCTGATTGATGGATTTGGTGAGGTCGGTGAATGCTTGCTCGAATTGTTCTTGCGATTCTAGATCTACTGGGGCCGGAATGGTGTCGAGGATGCTTGCTAGTGTTTCGTTGAGTTCATCCCAGTTGGTCTCTCGGTAATTTAGCCGGGGGTGGCGTTGATTCGGTTCGGGTGTAGGTCTATGGAGGTTATGATTGGGAAGTGGTCCGTGATTATGGGGCGGAGTTCGTATTCCACATCGCACTTGATGATCGCTTGTTGGAGTTCGGCTGAGCAGAACACGTTGTCTGGGCGTGTGAGATTCTTCGTGTTGGACGCTTCGAGGGTAGCAATTCCTGGGGGGAGTATCTGGACTAGATTATACAAGGCTAAGAGGTTAATTAACACTCCCTGCGGCGTCTAGGTTGGCCGCGGTGAATAGGTGAGTATTATTCAGCATTTCCCACATGGGGTGGTGGCAGTTGAAGTCACCCATCCATATAATATGCTCATTGGGTCTGGTGTCATCGCCTTCAGCGACTTGATTGGGAGGGATGTCTCTTCGCCTGTTTCGTTCAGTAGACATATGTCTACTGAAGAAGTGTAGCGTGCTGTCGCTCTTGCCAGGATTGTAAATGTTATATATGCGTACCTTTCCGAACGGTCCCGTTAGATCGATTGCCATTATGTTGGTTGACATGAGGGGGACTAGGTGCCAGTTATTTTTCGATAGTTTTTTGTTGACCAACATGATGACTTGGGTTCAGTTGGGGTTTCCGTTGTGATTGGTGGGGTATATTACATCCCAGTATTGTCTGAGATTAGATGCGTTAGCTAGGTTAACAGGGTTTAAGTATGGTTCTTGTATGCAGGCTAGATTGAAGCTGTTGGGGTCTAAATTTTTGAGCATGTGCTCCCAGGTGTTGAGTGATTTGCGAAGGTTTTGTTGCCAGATTCTTAAGTTGTTGTCGCGATCAGGGGGTTGTTCGTTGTCGGTGTGATCCATTAGACTAGGTTCGGTTCTTCGCTCCAGCTTCCGGGGTTGTATGGTTCGTGGATTGGGGATGGTGACCAGTGGGGCATTGATTGGCGAGGTTCGAGTTTGGGTTCGGGTTGTGCGAGAGGTTGGTTTTGCTGTTGTGCTGCTCGTGCGCATTGGCTGGGGTTGATCCATTCGGTCGGGATTTGGGATTGGTTGCCTAATGGAGTGAGGTTCGCGTTGTTCGGGTTTCGTTTCATCTGGCTTTGCCGCTGTCTATTGACTGCTTGCCATCCATTGTCCGTTTTTCTCTGAGGTGGGCGTTGATGGGGTGTCCATTGATTCAGTTGTGGTTCTGCCTCACTAACGCGTTCGTTGGCGCTTCCTACAATAGTTTCCCATGTCAGCGGGTCGTCGGTAGGGAAAAAGCAATACTTGGACTCCTCATTACGGCCTTTGTGGGCTTCCCATTTCTGTTTAAACGTTAGACATGCTCTGTCCCAGGATGCGTGGCCGTTGACTTTGCAATTGGTACAATAGAACTTGTTTTCGTCTTGTTGGTCGCATGTTGCTGTCTGGTGTTGTTCACCGCATGTGCCGCATGTGTCATTTTCGTCTGGGCATGTTGCTGTGATGTGAGCTCCGTCGAAAGAGTGGCATTTGAGGCATCTGGTAGGTTCAGGGATCAGCTTGCGTCCATATACCTTCTTGCCTTCTACTGCTAGGCCGAATTTGATGGCTTGGTTCACGCTTTCTTTGGTCGTGAATGTGAAGACTGTGTGGGCTGTTTGTTGTTCTGGGCTCCTTCGCGCTATTGGTTTGATGTATCTTGCCTTGCTGATTGAGTTCGGTTTGATTCCCGCCTTCTTTTCGATGTTCGCTATTGCTGCTCCTGAATCTGGTACAAAGGCTATGGGTACGTTCTCTACTAGGACGTGGTATGACCATTCTTTGATGACCATTTCTGCCCCGAAGTGTTCTAAGAATTTTCCTCGGTTGGCGGGGGGGTTGAACCATGCCGCTGAAGCGGTGGTGTTGAGCTCGTATAAGACTCCTCCATGAGGCAAACGTCTAGCTGAAGAGAATGTTAGGTCTTCAGGGATTGTTGGGTCTTGTTTTCTTAATAGTTCGATTGCCATTGATGCCTTTGCCACGAGTTGGGCTTCCGTTAGGTCTCGGAGGGTGTTTACGAATTGGATTGATCTTCTGTCGAGTAGGATTTGTCTTGACTGGGCTTCGCTTCTTGCTAAAATCTTGGTTAGTGGAGGGGAGGTGCTTTCCCTCGGTGCAGTTTCGTGAGGTCGAGGTCCGTCAGACCTGTTTCTCTCCTCCTCTCGTACTGGTACTTGGTTTGCGGCTGTTACAATGTTCTCCGCTGCCTTTCCCATGCTTTCGGCTGAGTTGTGAAGTTGGTTGCGTACCTCTAGGACTGCGCTCTCTAGTGCTGCTGTGTGGTTGGCTGTGACTTCTGTGAGAGTTTCTACTTTCTCATTGAGGGTTGCGACCGGTCCTCCTAGTAGTGCTTGAACTTTCTGAATGATCTTGTTTGTATCTATTTCTTGCTCGATCTCATAGATTAGAAAGGCGAGTGCCCGTAAGATTTCCGAGTGGGTGGCTCCTAGGTTCGCAGTGATGCTGAATTCGAAGAGTGCTAAGACTATTGCGTTTAGCATGCTTCCTGCTATTGGTAGTTCCATTCCGTGAGTACCGAGAATCTTCTTGGCGGATGCTACGGAGTTGATATCGGTTCTGATTCCTGATGCTAGGGCATGTTCTTCGAGCGACTTGCTGGTTGATAGAAGTGGTTTGCTTGCTGTGGTTTTGCATTGGACTCTTGCTGATATCGCTGGGGTGTTGGATCCGCTCGGTGCCATTGGTACTTATTGCCTTGGTGTGCTTGGGTGTCTTGCTGGGTTTGTTGGAGACGGCGGTGGCACCGTTGGGCGTTTTCGGCGCTGTTGAGCGCGCTGTTGGAGTCGGGGTATTCGGGGTCCTGATTGGGGTGCCACTTGGTAGCGGTCCAAGAAGCTTATCTCACACTAACAGATGTTGGATGGCGCACTCGTTTCATGGTCTGGGTTTGCTGCATGCCTATCCAGGACACAGACGGTCAACATTAAGGAAGATTTCGTCCTTTGTTGTCATTTCCTGTGTCGCATCTAATTTTCCATGACTTTTATGCCGTCATTTCTTGATCAGTTCATGAACATGTAGTATGGTGGGGGACCAATGGGGTCTATCAGGTTTCGAGTCGTGTTGTATCCAGATGTCCTACGGAAGAAAACTCGTACCATTGTAGACCTAGAGATGAGAATGGATGTCATTGAAACTTTGATGACGTAATCCTCCGTGATGTTTTGTTTGAGAAAAGACGGAATCTTCCGAGTCGCATTGATGTACGACATCTTGTCAGAATATCAACCAACACTTCGCCTCTGCTGGTGACTCGACACCCTCTCGCCCGCCCTGTATCTGAAGCCTAGATCCAGCTCGGGCACGAGGATGTACTATTCTGAGAGCAGCAATTATCGGGACGATCGCAAAAACGAAGCTGATCCAGCTATCAATTCTTCAGTTCTGAGTTGATACGACCTGGTGGGAAGCTATTGAGCGTGGAATATAGCAGTATGTTTATCGATCGAAAATCTATACAAGCCATACCTGACGCGCTGGAAATACTTCAGTCTGCATCCTAGAGGAGGGTAAATATCGTAGTACACGATTCGGATCGTCTGTATCACTATCCCCAGCACCCTGCCACTTAGGCTGTCGAGACCCCGACTCCTACTCTCACTCGAGCTGCATATGTCCCTTCTTTATTTGTTTTGCAGGTATACGGGTGAAGGCCCGTAATCGTATCATTCCAGTGCAACATCAGGCGATTATCGCCAAAGTATTTCGACGAGGAGTATGGCGCCCTTGGATGGGAGTGTGGGGATGCACTACTAGAACTAAGAATACTAGGAGATTTCACCCACGACGATGTCGATAAACCCACTCAGAAAGCATGACCTTTCGTTCGAAGAGGGACGGAGTCCTTAGGTATGCGTCCTATGGCCAATTGAAAACCGTCGAGTTGATATACGCCGCCGTTGGCCTCACCAGAACCAGCCAAA